>PVIA01011172.1:0-46292 GCA_004024845.1 Tonatia bakeri
GGCAACCAATGGGTGTTTCTCTTGGATATCAATGTCTCCCTCCCTTTCCCTCTCTCTAAAAATAAAAAATATATAATCTTTAAATTTTCTTTTGGTTTGTTAGGATTTGGTTTAAAAGTTTACATCTATTTTCATGAGATTGTGATTTTTAAATTCTTTTTTATAATGTTCATGTTTAGTTGTTTGGGGGTTCAACCTGCAATTCAGGCATGCACCCTGAACCAAGAATCGGGAATCAAATCTGTGACCTTTCAGTCTGCAGGATGTCACCCAAACAACGGAGCCGTACCACCAAGACAGCCCTCGCAGTTTTATCAATAACATTACGTTTCTCTGAGATCTGTCTTCGGGATTTGTCACTAATCTCTATGGTATGCTTGTTTTCTACTTCACGAATTTTATCTTTTCTCATTATTTTTCCCTTGTTCTAACTTCTTTGTATTATTATTGCTGTCCTTTTTCTAACCTTCTGTCATCAGTTTCAACATCTCTGTTCTGCACATTCCAGGAGGCCACTCGCACCTCGCCGCTGCTGCAGCTCTGTCCGGCAGTTCTCAGTGTGTGGTACTTTCATCATCATTTTCACAGTCTTTTCTTTTTTAACGTTTGAGATGGTTTTTAATAAATATACAAAAGCAAAATAGATCAAGCAAGCTCTAAGAAGATAGGACTACTTAAGAGCATCTTCTGCGGACCATGGTACTGCATTGTTCAAAGTGCTTTCTAAATCCCATTGCGATTTCTTTCTTAACCCACGGAAATTTTAGAAGTGTGCTGTTTAATTTGCAATCATATTGGGGTATTTTAGGTTTTCCTTTATTTTTTTATTTATTTTGACTTATTTTTAGTTCACTATTTCTCTCTACTTTTTAATTGATTGTTACATACATCTATTGAGTTTTGTTTTACTTTTTTGTGTTTTTCTTTTTAGAAGACCATTATTTTTTTATTTTTAGGGCATTTTACACAGTTCCTATTCTCAGAGATATTTTTCATTATTGTCTTTCATGCTTTTATACATAATAAAGATAGTTGTATTGTAGTCTATGGTAATCTTGGCATCTGAAATCCTTGCAATTTTATTTCCATTGCCTTCATTGGTTCTTTCATGGTGCTTTGTTTGCACTGGAGTGCCTCATTTTTTATTGTGAGTTGCCCATTTTCCTTGTAAACATTTTTTGTGTGGGGAATTTTGTGAGATCTAGAACAAAAGTGTATTTCACCACAGAAAATTGTTTATACCAGGAAGAGGCTCAAGAACTTATCAGTCACGAGCCAGTTTAAACTGAATTTTTTTGAGCCCCCCTCCCACCCACCCAGTTGGCTGTTTGGTACACAGAATTGGAGTATTCATAATCTTTGGTTCATGGCACACTCTCAAACTCACCACCCCAAACAAAAGGAAGACCCTGCCAATAGTATTTGTCCTATCTTATGGTCCTCTCCAGAGTAGCACCTGGCCCTGCAGGAGCCCTGCCCCTGGTCCTGCAGGAGGCAGACACTCTTGGTACCCCTTGGCACTCTTTTTTCCATCACATGCTAAAGGAATAAGCCGGCAAGCACTTGGGACTTCATGGAGGACTTTCCCTGAGCCAAGCAGGAAAGGCTGGAGGAGTTAATCCCTCTCCCCTGAGGCCCACCCTCCTCCCAGCCCAGGTACTGGGAGGTAAGATGCCTTCCCAATGAGGGAGTGTTTTGTAAGATTTGGCGCCGGGAGGCATCCCTGCTTAGGGTTCTGCAGAGTAAATATTCACCCCTGCAGGGCTCTTGGACGTCCTCTGTTAAACTTAGTCACAGGTAGAAGATATTGTGGCACAGTGTGTGGTCTCGTGAAGCGGTCGCTTGAAGTTATTTACTAGTGGGTCATGAAGTGGGGCTGTAACCACATGGGATCATGTAGCCTTGGAAAAACAACACGTCAGCTACAATGGTTCAAATGCTTGGGTTTTCTAACTGTTCCATGAGAGCGGGATCAGGTGTTCACCAGGTGTTAGTGTCTGGGTTCCTCCCACCCACGCACAGTCGGAGCCCCAGAACAGGGGGCACGAGGCTCCTGGTGGGTGCTGGGGCTCAGGGCCTCAGTACCCTGCGCAGGAGCTCCCGGGACCCTTCCCGACCTCAGGCAGGGAAACAGGGGAGCACCACGAGGCCACGCCTAGATAAGGGGTGAGGTGTGACCCGCCGGGGGCGGAGGGAGGCTGCCTCGGAGGCCTGCTGCAAAGGAGCCCATCGCCCGTTTCTTCTTCCCAAACTCCCAGTCCCGCTCACGGGGGCCCTGGCTTCTTGAGCTCGGGACTGTGCGGCACGCCCCAGGCTGGACGTTTAAAAGGTGTCCAGCGTCTGACCAGAGAAGAATGGGTTCCTGATGCCCACAGGAATGAGCACCTGACTCGGACTAAACAGAATGTCGGGAGGCAAGGTCTCGCGCTTTGGAAATTTTATTTTATTTTTTTAAAGGTAGCGAGAGGCACTTAGTCAGACTTATATAAATTATCTCCCAGGGAGCCAAGCTTCGCGATCCTGCACTCAGATCTCAAGACCGACCCCAGATCTCTGATCGCCGTCTGGAGTTAAAGAGGGCCGTCCGGATCTCTCGCACCCCTCGACCACCCGGTGGCTCTTTGGGGCTGGTGTGGCGTCTGCAGCAGGACCCGCAGAGATGGTGGATCTGCGCCGGGAGGAGACTCGGATTTCAGGCCCGCCTGGAAGGCAGCCCGGCGTTCCCAGGGCCCACAAAGTAGGGAACAGCCCCTGCGCGCCCCGCACGTCCATCCAGCGCAGACCCGCGTCTCTCCGCGGGCTGCCAGCTCTGCTCTGCGCTGGGACAACAAAGACCCTCTGGCCACCAAGTCCGCGAGTCCCTCCGCCGCCATCGGGTTGATACTCAGCACGCTGGTTCGCGCGGGGCAGGGGTTAGGGTTAGGGTTCTCCCTCCAGCGAGGCAAAGGTGCGTGGAGGGCCTGGAGCCCCGATCACTTGGGACCCTCGCTTTGAAAAACGCCGCACCTCCACGGTGTGGCACCCCGTAGGTGCTGGCCACTAGCCTGCGGAATGCATGCAGAAAACGGCCCCCGCCGCCCCCGCTCTCCCGCCCCCCGCCCCGGGCCTGCTTCTGCAGGCCCCGCTTCCCGCTCCCGCCCCAGACAAGATCCAAACCAAGAAAACGAGCTGCTGGTGTGGGCCCTCCAGTCCCGGAGGATGGAGGCTGACGCTGAGGGTTGCTTTGTTCAACGGACCAAACCAGCCGGCCAACAGTGGTCCCGGCCTCGGGTGCCCTGTGATGGTCTGGCACCGGGAGGGGCTCCTGGAGGGAGGTGGGACGGGCCACCAAGACCCCGTGCCAAGGCGGGTCAACGGTGCCCTCCCCTGCTCACCAGGGTGAGAAGGTCCTCCAGTCCCCACATAGAGCGCGAAGTCCCACCACCCCTCCGGATCCACGCTGCTAACTTTCCTCCCTCTCCCTTCTAGGCCTTTCGCCGGAGTGTGCGCGGTAGGGACCGCTGAAGTTCTGCGGCTGGAAGCCCGACCCCCCAGCCAAAACGCACTTGTAGAATTTAACCCGGGACTTGAGCAGCGGTCGTTTCTGCACTTCCCCTTACTCAAAACAACCTCCTGTTTCCCCGGAATCGTCTCCTCTCACCGCAGCCGGTCGCTAGCTGGGGATCCCCACTGAAGGAATGCTGTCTGCGTCACTAGGTCCCCACCCCGCTTGTGCCAACCGGTCTGCCGTCTTCCGTTGAAGACACAGACGGGGAAAGAGGGGCTCAATCGGGATCTGAACCTGAGACCTCTTGCACCCAAAGCGAACCAGACCCCCCAGACCAGGGACGTTCAACCGGTGTGCCACAGCAAGCACGCCGATGTGCCACAAGAATTTTTAAAACACGAAACATCTATTGAGTCAGGGGCACTGACCTCGGTTCCCTTAGATTGTCACATTTAAAAAAAAAAAATGACAACAGCCAAGACAAAAGCTGCTCGGTGTGAATGAGCAAAAATTATACCTAGTCTTTATCATATCGGCAGAAAAAATATGTTTGGGCGCGCTGCAGAATTCTAGTCATTACGCGCGCCACGAGATGGAAAAGATGGGAAATCGCTGCGCTAGACATAGAAGCCACGCTTGCTTTGCCCTGCCCCTTCTTGTTTCTTTCTCCTTCTCCTCCTCCTGCAGCTGACGCTGGAAAATTTACAGCGATTAGCCTGACCGCTCAGTCGTTAGGGTGCGTGCGCACAGTGGGCTCACAGCTACCGGGTCCCTCCCCAGGTGAGCAGCTGAGCTGCTGCAACTCTCAGAAGTCCCCCTGAAACCACCCTCTAATGCCTCCTGCCAGGCTGGGAGCCTCCCCCTGGGCTTCTTCCCCTGGGGATTGGAGAGTCTGAGGATTGCAGCCAGGCCCACAGTCAGGCTGCTCCCACTCCAGGGCCAATCCTCTGTCTCCAATGGGCATCCACCCTCCTGGGCCTGAGGCCTCTAGTTCTTAGTGGGGAGGGAGGGACAAAACAGACACTGGAATTCCCAAACTGCTAAACGTTAGGGCCCCTGTACCCATCTACCTGGTCAGATATCTGAATCAGACTCTCCCCCAAAGTTACCTCATGGAAACCATGGAAAGGAGTCTGGACAGTGTTGCTGAGCAAAGAGGTTAGCAGCAAAAGGAGTTTGCATCAGTCCAAGGGATGATTTTGCTTAGTGTGCAGAGAGAGTCAAATCCCAGAAGAGTCCAGTTTTCAGCCTTTCTAGTCTTTTAACTCCTTGCGGAGTTAAACCCTTGTGGGACTCCTCCCAGGGCCTTCGCTAACGAGGAGCAAGAAAGCCCTCTGGTTGGCCTTAAAGGGCTCATTGGTCTTTGCTTTGCCCTGGGACTGGGTGGCTGAACTGCTACTCTCTTGGCCCTCCAGACATGTCCAGAAGGCAGATCCTGCTTCAAGGGGCAGACATCTCAGAAGGTCGGAGCCCAGCACAGCTTCCTGGGGTGAGTAGGCATATGCTTTTATTATAACTCTTTATTATAACCAATTTTATTTTAACTCTCATTGTGCCCCAACAGGGAGCTTTTTAGGCCAAGGTGGAAAATCCGGAGCAGAAAAACAACCTACAAGCATGAAAATAACCTATGAGGAACCAGGAACCCAAATGCCATCACAGCCCACAACTGGTGAATTTTTTTAAAAAATGCCCAAACTGGGGCTCAAACCCATGGCCCTGAGATTACGAGTCTCATACTCCCCCAAATGAGCTGGTGGGGAACCCACACAGCTACACCTTACTGCATGTTTCAGTTAAAGCCAAGTCTCAGATCAGTGTGATGTCAGAATCAAAACCAGACTGTGGACAATGTTTTCAGTCACGCACATTGCTTTCAACCCAGGCCACAAAGGTCACACGTTGCCTGAGACCCCTATGATGCTGGGCACCAAGTTGGGGCCTGGTCATTGTCTGTGCCTGGAGTCCCTGGGTTCTGGAACCACCCTGAAGCCACAGGAAGTGGATGAATCAGCTTAAGGCCACTCCAGGCATGTGGGAACCTGGGACAGCTTCCACAGGGTGATGGAAAGCAAGTGGATTTCTTCTTCCCTTGAAATATTTTGCTGAACTCAGACTCAAATCCATCTGAGTTACCTATTGGGAGCGGGCCCTCAGTAACCAGCTTCTGCGGAAGGAGTGGCACAGAGCCAGGAACTGACAATTTGGGACAAGAGACTGTTCAGTTTCCTGCCCAAAGGGGTCAGGAAAAGTGCAAGGTGGGGAGGTAGCAGATGCTCAGGGAATTGAAAGGGGCCTCAAAGAGAAAACCCAGCTTCCACTGGACCAGCTGTAAGAGTAAGACTGGGATGGATGAGCAGGCTGGAAACTCAGAAAGGAGTTTATGTTACAGTCTTGAGGCACTGTTCTAAATGCTTTGCAAAAAAATAAGTGTTAATATCCCAAATAAATCTTTGAGGCATGAGGTGCTATTATCCTTACTACACAGATGAGCAAACTGAGGCCCTCGAGAGTCCAAGTATTATAGGTCCAGATTTGTGGAGTCCAGATGGAGATTGAGGAGCCTGGTCCTTAACCCTCCCCCACTCCTAAAAGAACTGCCCAGGATTTGTGTCCTGGGGCTTTCACACCTAGGGGAGGCTCAAGACCCCAGACCATAAGCTAATTGGCCATGAAAATTTCCCAATGCAAGATTTCTCAAGGAAGCACAGAGTTCTCCAGAGATGGGATGGAGTTCTCCAGAGTTCAGGGATGGAGTCCATGCAAGGAAGTTTGGGTGCCTGGCTCTGCGACAGGAGTCCGCTCTTTGTGTCTACAGTACCCTAAGGTGGGATTGGAACAATGCAGGGGCGGGGCCTCAGGCTCCAGGAACCTCCTCCTCTCTCCACTCTCAACCCCTTTGCTCTCCACTACCATAAACTAGAAAGACCTAGATTTTGATCCACCACTTTATCCATATTATAAAAATATTCTGTGTGCAAGGCAAGGGCTTGCCAGGTATTTGAATACAGGGCTTCTCACTCCCAGAGCCTATAGAGTATCCCTAGATTAACATATTCATCAAGGTCAGTCTCTTTACCTGCCTCTCTTCCTTGCATTGAAGAAAGTGGTTTTGCCCCGCTGGTTCTATGGGGCCTATAACCATCCATTCTTCTGTAAATCACTGGCTGAGACAGGCCTTGAGCTGGGGTTACAGTGAGTATTATACCTGCCCAGGGGACTTCAGGGACGATAGGGCTGTGATCAGGGACACGGTTCCCTAGGTGCTGGAAGGGGTCATTGGAAAGAAGCACTGCCCAGCTAGAGCAGGGGAGGTGAGCACAGAGGGAGAGGGACTGCCTGCATTCAGGCAGGGAGGATAGGAGGCCCCAGAAATTGACCCTGGCTGGTGTGGCTCAGTGGATAAAGGGCTGGCCTGTGAACCAAAGGTTTGCAGGTTTGATTCCCAGTCAGGGCACATGTTTGGGTTGTAGGCCAGGTCCCCAGTAGGGGGTGTGCAAAAGGCAACCACACATTGATGTTTCTCTCCCTCTTTCTCCTTCTCTTCCCCTCTAAGAATAAATAAATAAAATTTAAAAAAGAAGAAGAAGAAGAAGGCCCCAGAAATTGGAGTCAGGTTTAATTTTAAACACGTTTTTTTCTTATTCCCTGTACTATCCTCACTGTCACTGGGGCTCCTGACTTCCTCCTGAGAGTGCAGGGGAGGGGGGAGGTGCGTTGCTTCCGTGGGTCTGAAGACAACATGTCTGGAAAAGGCTAAGAGGCCACATCTTGGGGTGTCATATGGGTCCTTTAATTTTGTGGGATCCAGTTTGGTCTGATCCCTGCAATGGGATGGTAAGATCTGTTCAAACTGGGGACCCAGAGCAGATGGAGGCCTCGGTTAAAGCCACAGGTCCAGCGCCATAAAAGGTGGCCTAAGGTGGGGTGCAGGGCGAGTCCCTGAGAGAAAAGCCTCAGCTCAGCAGGCCCCTTCTCCTCACAACCATATAGGGCCCTGCACTCCAGGTCTGACTCTGCCTTTCTATGTTTAAACCACCTCCTCAAAATTAACCCTCCAAACACAGCGAAGGAATCCTATCCAAGTACAGTATTACCTCCTCCTCATAGAAGGAAAAGCCCAGAAGTTTTTCTCTGGACGATCTGTAAACAGAATTAATTGTTGAAAAACCTGAGGAAGCCCAAGGGGGATCAAACCCACAAGTCATATTAAAGAACTCTCTGACCTTTGATCTGAGACCTCAGGTGACTTGGTTGCTGATGTTCCAATGCTGCAACGGGAGAAAACGCGGAGAACGCGGCCGGGGCTTCAGTCCCGGGATAGTGGCTGACTTACAGAGCTGCCGCAGCTGTGGAGACGGGTCCACTTCTCGTTCGATCTCGAACAGGCCTCCACGCCGCATGTTCGGCTGGGATGGTTCGAGGTCTGGGGTTGCTGAGCGCGCAGCCTCAGCGCCCGGAGTTCAAGGCGTGCGGCAGCCTGTCTCTTCGTTGGCGTGGTCCTGGGCCCCAGCCCCAAGGGCATCATCCTGGGACAAGGCGACAGGCGGAGCTGGGTTGAGGGCAGTGAGGGATCTGACAGGACAGGGCATGGCAGGGGGTGGGGCGATGCCCGTACCCCACGCCTGCGCTGAGCCCTAAACACAGAAACTAGCACAGCAAAACATTGGAATGGTCGTTGCCGTGAATGCGGGGCTCCTTCAACACCGCAGGCGCTGCGCCTCGAGGTACCCACCAACTTTGGGTGCCACCACTGTGGAAAGGGTGAGGGTTCCTGGAAAGGACGCTGGCACCGGTGGCCTAACGGAGGAGGCACTGGCCTCCTAAACCAGGAATTATGGGACCCATCCAGGTACAGAACGTTGGGGCAGCCCTGTGCTGGAGTGGTTCCCCTGCCAAAGATCGTCAGCTGCCACTGAAAGCTGCACCTTCATGATCCGGGACAGGTGTTTCTTTACAACAGCGAAGGCCAGAAAAGAAACAGGCGTCCCGGCAAGAGTGACCCACGCTGTTCAACATCCCCAACCATTGGAACTGCCTGACTCTGAAATGGCCAGAATTTTTACCAAACACTCATGAGCACCTACGATGTGCCAGGATACTGTGTTAAGCATTTTTTTTTCAAACCTAACTCATACATGTTTGCTGTATGTGCTGTTATCACCCTTGTTTAACAGATGAGGAAAATAAATAAGGCCTAGATGGCTAAACCTCGCATCCGGAGCCTGGGGTGGGAGAAATGAGATGCCCCACCCCCTGCGCACCTGAACTGGAAGGGAGTGTTTTCACATTAGGGTCCTGTCAGCATGTGGTCCCAGGACCTGTGCCCCACCAGCGAGAGCCAAGCCTCTGGCCCACCTCAGTCCTTTCCTGCGGCCACAGACATGGACCTCACCTGCCACTTAACATTTTC
Source organism: Tonatia bakeri (assembly GCA_004024845.1). Lineage (NCBI taxonomy): Eukaryota > Metazoa > Chordata > Mammalia > Chiroptera > Phyllostomidae > Tonatia > Tonatia bakeri. The sequence goes on from PVIA01011172.1 coordinate 8,901, forward strand.
TGGTAGCACATTTTTAAAAAAGTAAAAAGAAACAGGTAAAATTAATTGTGATAATATATTTTACTTAATCCAATATATCCAAGACATTCCAAGACATAATAAGATATCTTACTGTTTTTGTACCAAGTCGTCAAAATCCCACGCGTATTTTACACCTACAATAGCATCGCCTCAGTCAGACTGGCCATGTTCCAAGGGCTCTGAAGCTACATGTGGCTCTCGGCTACTGGACTGGAGAGTGCAGCCCTAGGCCAGAGAGTCACACAGACTTTTGCCTAGTCCAGCTTCAGCTGCAGCTTGGGACTTGTTATCATCCCCATGTAAAGTAAGGGAAAGCAAAGGCCCACCACCTGGGCTCAGATGGGAACTTAAACCTGGGATTTCTTACACTCGAAGCCAAGAATCATAACCCTGGGGCAACGAGCCTCCCACCTGAGTTGCCCAGGTCTCCCCGCACTGGGCGCTGGGCCTGGGGTTGAGAGTAGGGACTCAGCGCTCTTTGGAATGAACCTGAGCTGTGGGGAGATGGGGACAGTTGTGGGAAAAGCCCTGGAACTGGGTCTCCTGGGGAAGGGTAAGACGTTCCGCTGCTGAAAGAATCGGGTAGAGGTTTCTTCTCCCAGTCCAGAGGTGAGCAGGCAGACTGTCCTGGGTGCTCAAACTCCTGTTCCTTTTCGCTGTGGAGTCTGTTCTATTAATAGGACACTGAATGTGAGGGCTGGTGTGTCTGCTCTACCCCACTGCCCCTTTTACCCCTCTACTCGTTCTTGGAGTCTCACAAACTCCAGAGCCCTGTCCTGGGTCCCGGCGGGAAAGGAAGGTACTGATGTCAGACTCTCCTCCATCTAGTGATATAATTGTCATTCAAGGAAAGCGTCACAAGATTGAATTGTGAGAGAATGAAAGGGAAGGTGTCTAATCATATGCCTTGGGTCTCAAAGAACTCAGAGGTCCAGAGTCAGGAAGCAAGGGCCCCACTCCTGTTTATTTAATTCACATCTGCATGCCCCCCGGGAAGGTTCAGAGAGGTAGATCCAAAGGCCACCTTCACCCCAGGAGTCCTGACAACCAGTCTCCTCAAAATAGGTTGGAAACCTGCCCTTCCATCGGGGTGGGAGGCCATCCAAGCACGTTGTGTGAGATTACTCAATGGCAGGCCTGACTCTGGGCCGCTGTGGATGACAGGAGACCACCTAAACCCCAACAGGCAAATAAATAAATGCGACCTGGGACTTAAGTCCATTGTTCACCTCACCTCACCCTGTCAGAGGCCACCCAACCCCCTGAGGAGGGAGGCCCTTCCCTTCTCCACCAGAGCACCCCCAGGGTTCATGGCTGCCCATAAACCTGCCCAGAAGGTGCTAAGTGTCAAGGTGAACCTGGTTCCAGAGAATCCTGTTCACAGGCTCTCTCTGAACAGGGGCCTTGAAACTGAGACTGAAAGTCCACATCTTACTAACTGACTTGGCCAACGGCCAACGCTGCCCAGGAGGCTCATACCGGAAGCTGAGTGGGAACAGAGAGGGAGGGGACCGCCTAGTCTGAAATCCAGGGACTTAAAAGGGCTGGCACACTGACCCAAACAAACACTGGGAGGCCTGTCCCTAATGGCACCAAGCACCCCACCACCACCACCACCCCCACTGTCCAACTCTACACTCAGATCCCCGGTCCACAGGCGGGGGCAGCAGCACTAAACTGCCTCCTTCCCTCCCATTTCTGGTACGGAAACTGAAGCTTCCTCCTGCCTGTCCCTGCTTCCAGGGAGGGAAGCTGGGGACCCTCTTGAAGAATGGAGGGCAGAGTCACAGGATTCGAGGGTACAAGAGACAGGTAGAACGAGGCGTCCTTCTCCACGGTGGCCCCTAGGGGATGAGTCTCCCTGGGCCTGCTGCAGCTCCTGGGTCCAAGTCCCTGATGAGTCTCACTTCCATACTCTCAGCTTCTTCTCCTGCACTCTACCACACATGCGCAACCCGAGCTCGCCCCTAGCCTGCTTTGGGCAGATAGCATGACATGAATGGGAAAGATACAGGGGACCCACTACAGGCCTGGAGGGGGGACCTGTACCCCGGGGATGCGGCCAGGGTCACCTTCTTCCTTTCCAGTAGATTTCTGTAACCTTTGGCAGATTCAAGGGAGGACACGCACAGTGCCCCAACCATGGGCATTGGTCCAGCCCAGGGATGCTCCTGTGGGGAATGTGTTGCCAGGCCAAGGAAAAGAACTTCGAGGGACCCAGATCCACACAGGGTCTTTGGACGCTGAGCCCAGGGGATGGCGGCTTGGCTGAGGACAGGAGCCCCTGGGTCTGCCCAGACCTTAGTCACCTTCCTATAGTGGGATGAGGCAGCTTTGACCTGGGCCCATGGCCCCAGCCGGCCAGTTGGGACAGCAGGAACGCCTTAGTTCCAGGTTTGGGTCACACAGGGAACTCGTGTGAGGTCTTGGAGCCGCACCCAGCTCAGCAGTAGCCCAAGTCCCCTGGATCAGCCTGCGCTGGAGGGAGGTCCTGGTGGCAGATTGGGGGCGAGCAGTGGATGGAACCGACCCTGGAACTTTGGGACTTGCAGTGTTGAACCTCACCCCTATCTATAAGCCGAGCCAAATACTCCCACTGCATACCTCTTCCCTCCAGGCAGGCATCTGGGACATTGCCCAATCCGAACAAGGGGGAGAAAGTAGACAGAATCAAGACACCTACAAAAGACAGTCTGGTTTGCTGGTGTAGTGGTGTGACTCTTGCTTTCGATATAAGTGGTCCCAGGTTCAAGTTCTATATGGGCTCTATAATTCAGCTATGTTTCTTCCCAGGATGATCAGTTGCTATACCCAAAAAGGGCCAAGGTCCACTCAGGGCCAGCGTGAGCCTGAGCTTACTTCTGCTGGCCAGAAGTTGCTGGCATTTTAGCAGGGGGTGGAGCAAGGGCACGTGGTGTTTCCCTGAACTGCAGACCCCAGTATTCTGGGGTGCAGGGAAGCAGCAGGGTGCCCAGACTTCAGACATGACCCAGTTGGCATCTCAAATCCACGAGATGGGGGCACCACCTCTCTGTCCAATCCCTGTCTCACGCTCAAAGGCTGTGTCAGGCAAGTGAGAAAGCAGAAGTTAGAGTCACCAAGGACCACAAGCCAAAGGGAATCTTTTGCCTACGAATATTTTTCTTGCTTTAGATGTGAAAGGTCCTGAATTCAATCGCAAGAAGCCTCCTGTTTTAAAGCAGACAGTGCGGGGCCTGGCTGTGACATCATTTGGAACCAAGAGAGAGGGACAACTTCAGCAGGCCCGGGGTCTTGAGCCCTTAGTGTTGGGGACAGCTAAGAGCTTGGGTTTGCTAGATCAGGGTGCTCAGACATAGACAGGGCCTTCCGGGTGGGAGTGGGCTCAGGGTGCAGCTGCCTCCAGAACAGTCGCCCTCCGGCCCCTCCCAAGGAGCCACCAGCAAGAGCTCCCTCTGATGCCAGCTACTTCTCTTCCTCAAGCATGTGACTGCTACACTCAGGGTCATGCTTCGGACCTGGTTTGTGGTTCAAACCACACTCTGTTTCAACCATGCTCTGTGAAACTACTAACTCGAGGCAGTTCAGTTCCAATTTTTGATTAGGCTATATTTTTGCAAAGCTAGGTTCTCTGTGGTTTCTTAAGAGCAAGCAGTGCAGGAAAAGCAATTGGAATAGGAACTAAGAGCAGCAATAACCAATCTGGTTCCAAGGTTGGGGAAGCTCTACAGGGCCCATCAAGTACACAAATCCCATCAGAAAATAATTATGGTTATTTTAAAGGAATATAAAAATTTTTCCCAGAAAGGTACTGTACTGGGTTAGATGGTATCCTCCCAATACTCCTGGCCACCCGGAACTTCAGAAGGTAGGGTCTTTGAACATATAATTAACTAAAGTAAGATCATACCAGAGGAAGATGGGCCCTAACCAATGACTTGTGTCTTTTTTTTAATTTTCATCCAATTTTTTATTGTATGTTTATTGATTTTAGAGAGGGAGGAGAGCGAGAGAGAGACAGAAACATCAATGTGAGAGAGAAACATCAGATCAGTTGTCTCCCATATACGCCCTGATGAGGGATTGAACCTGCAACCTAGGTATGCGCCCTGACTGGGAATCGAACCTACAACCTTTTTTTGGGGTGTATGGGACAGTGCTCCAACAAACCGAGCCACCTAGCCAAGGCCAATGACTGGTGTCTTTATAAAAAGATTATATGAAGAAACAGAGGCTCATAGAGGAAGAAACTGGAGTGATGGGTCTAGAGGCTGAAATGCTGGGAGCCACCAGAGGCTAGAAGGCAAGGAAGGATTCTTCTCTAGACCTTTGAAGAAGAGGGTGGTTGTTGGTCCATGGGCCTCCTTCTCACCTCGGGTGTGAGAAAGCCCAGAGGAGTCTAGACTTGAAGTCTTGAATATTTTCGGATGTGGACTGGGATGTACAGGGAACAGCAGGCAGGAGGCCCTCTCCAGAGCCCTGCGGGGGACAGCACCTCCAGGGCCAGAAGTGGGGGCTGCAGATGAGGACACCAGCCCAGGAACAGAGCCTCTTGAGGGAGAGCCAGGAAAGCCCCAGGCCACTCTGGAGTATCCCGTGCACCTACCCCTCAGCCTCAAAGAGGCCTGCACTTCTAGTCCAAACACGCCGCCAGGCCGGGCAGAGTGGCGGCTGCAGTGCACACGGGCTCCTCTGGACAGAGGGATCTGGGGGCCATGGCTCTACCCTGTACCTTGGGCAACAGAAAGAGAAAAGGACCCACAAGTTCAGCTGCGGTGAAGGTCTCAGATTGCTGGGCGTGGAAAGGCCAACCAAACCCAGAACGAGGGGAGGCAGAACAGAGCTCCAGACCCCCAGAGCTGCCGCTGGTGCCAGGTCTGGAGACACTAAACCACCCTCCCCTTCAGGGCTATGAACATACCCCAACCTCCTGTGGGGCCATTTGGGAGCAGGAAAGGCCAACAATATGGTGGGACAAGGAAATGGACAGGTGCAGGACAAGCTCAGGTATGTGATTCAAACCTCAGGTGCTAGAGGTCTCAGGTTCGAGTGCCACCCTTTCTACTCCTTTCTCAAGTATCCATCTGGAATACTTCTGTAGCTCCTGAACCCCCAGAGGGAGCACTCAGCCAACCACACTGGACCGATAATGCCAGGGCCCTGGTCCAGGATGCCCCAAACCATGTTCATGATGAGCCAGGCTCTGGCCAGCGGCCTTACACTACTACTTATTGTCAATGATGACCAGTGCGGTGTCAGGATGCCCTGAGCATACACTTCACAGAGTACACCCCTGCACTTTGTCCCCAGTTTTTCCCCTTTCCCTTACCAGGATCTGAGCAGAAACTGCAGGGCTACTTCAGCCTGTGGCCCAGTGTCCTGGCAGCAGTTTCCATATCCTTCCCCGCGTTTCTCTGGCCTCCAGTGATGAACGTAGTCACTGCCCCAACCTTCTGTTGTCCACTAGGAACAAGAAGCGATCATCCTGTCCTCCAGCCAGAAGGTGTCAGTGGAGGCCTAGTAGAGATCAACTCCATTCCTGTCAGCAGTAAAGGAGGCCCCACCCGCTGTGAACTACCGCCGCAACAACGGGGCGGCTCCATCTTTCCCCACCAGAGGGCGCTTTGTCAGAGGAGACTGGTAAACCAGAAGACAAGTAAGATCTATCTCATAATACCGAAAATATCCAAGATGCAGTGAAAATCACTGGTCATACTAAGAACCAGGAAAATATCAACTCGAAGGAGAAAAGATAATTGAGAAATATCAACTCAGAAGTTGGAACCACCTGATGGGGGGTAAAGGCGGTCAAGCAGCCACTATAAACATGCTTCAATTGCAATTACAAGCGGCTTGAGACAAACTCAAAAATAGAAAGTCGCAAAGAAATATAAGATATAAAGAATAACCAAATGGAAAACTTAGAACTGAAAAATATAATAACCAAAATAAACAACTTAATGGATAGGCAACAGAAGAATGAACAAAGAAGTAAAAATTGGTGAGCTTAATGATACAATGAGAGAAATTATCTGACCTGGAAAAAAAAAAGAAAACATTTTTTTTTAAAGCAGAACCTCAGGGATTTGGGGGCTTTAACGAAATATCCAATATTTGAGTCATTGGAGATCCAAGAGAGGAGAAAGATGGAGCTAATAGTATTAGAAGAAATAGTAGCTGAATTTTTTCCACGTTTTTTAAAAGAAGTTTTAGGTACAGCAAAATCGGGCAGAAATACAGAGTTCTCATAAACCCTCTGCACAGCCTCCCCTGAACCTGCATATTCTGAGGACCTGTCTGCTCTGGCTGGGTAGCACTCAGCTGGCTGGAGCATGGCCCCCAGGCTGCCAGGGGTGTGGGTGAGATGCCCCCAACCCGGGCACATGTAGGAATCGACAGATGAATGTATGAATGAGTGGAGTAACATATTGATGTCTGTCTGTCTGTCTGTCTCTCTCTCTCTCAAAAATCAATAAATTTAAAAAAAAAAACACTTATCTCCCTCCACATTTTTTAAATATATTTTAAAGAATATATAGTATTGTGCCCTGGCTGGCATAGCTCAGTGGATTGAGCGCGGGCTGCGAACCAAAGCATCGTAGGTTCAATTCCCAGTCAGGGCATATGCCTGGGTTGCAGGCCACAGCCCAGCCCCCAGCAACCACACATTGATGTTTCTCTCTCTCTCTCTTTCTCCCTCCCTTCCCTCTCTAAAAATAAATAAATAAAAATCTTTTTTTAAAAAAAGAATATATAGTATTGCTTTACCCATCAAACCATTTTGCTTTTTTTTTTTTTTGCAAATATCTCTACAAATAAAGTCCTTTTGTTTTTAAATATCCCCAAAGCCATGCGCATATCCAGCAACATTAACTTGAGTGTTCTCTCATCCCCACTCCCTGTACCGGTTTCAGCTGCTCACACCTGCTGCACAAGGACTGACCTGCTTCTTCCAGGGCTGCCTCACTTTGGCCCCTGAATCCCGAAAGACTGGATTCCGAGGCAGAGGCCCGGTGGCAGGTAACTAGGTGGGCACCCTGGAGTCTCCAACCTTCTCTCAATCAGGGCCAGGTGGCAGGTTCCAGTAGCTCAGAATTACTCAAAGGGCAGACCAAGAATGGTTGGGGCAAAATAATTTTTAATATTTTTAATAAGATAATTTGTTTTCAGCCCTGGCCAGTGTGGCTCAGTTGATTGGAGCGCTGACCTGTACACCAAAAGGCTGGGGGTTCAATTCCCAGTCAGGGAACATACCTAGGTTGCGGGTCAGGTCCCCAGTAGGGGGTACATGAGAGGCAACCACACACTGATGTTTGTCTCCTCTTTCTCCCTCCTTTCCCATCCCTCTAAATAAATAAATAAAATCTTTAATTAACAAATAAATAAATATCAGGAACTGTTAAAAAAACAAGTTCAGTATTTGACTGTGCCAAAAGCAAACACAAGTAAAAATAACATTTAGAAATTATGTTAAGCCTTAGAGAAACATGTTTTAAAATACCAAATTTGGGTGGGAGGTGGGTGGGGTGGGGGAGAGTGGTGGTGGGGAATGGAGACAACTGTATTCAAACAATAGTTTAAGAAAGATTTAAAAATGAATAAATAAAATAAAATACCAAATTTAACACTCTTTCCTCCATAGAGCAAAGCCAGCGTACTGAACCACAACACTGAGGTGAACTATTTAAACTGATACAATTTTTAAAAGCGAAATTCAAAGAAAAAAGCATTCTATTCTAACCCTGGAATCTCATCATTTATAAAATAATGTGCTCAAATGTCAGTGAAAAGAAACAATTGGCAAATTTGAAAACAAATCTTTCACTGAACAAATTCAGATTCCAACAGAATGCAGCACTTTATAGCCAGGGAGGTATCCTTTTGACAGCAAAAAAACGCACAAATTGCATGGACCTCTGAGCAATTCCTGGCATACTTGGTTTAGGTACAATCTCTTAAATGCACCGACAGCGCATCGTCTGGCCGGCAGGGAGTATTTGCCCCGCCACCGCACCCTGCCGCTGCGCCCCGCCGCCACGCGGAGGCGCTGCCTCCTCTTCTTGAACCTGCTTCCTTCCTCAACTTCCTCTCTGAGCAAAGCGGGTTCACTGGAATTCTGAACCCAGCTACCAGAGAAATGCCACCCACAGTTTTTCCTTTGGTTTAGTCAACAGAGCAAAACACTACTATTATTTCCTCATGTACAGTTATAAGAAGTTAAGTTTCACTAAATCACTACTCAACATGGGGCGGCCCCTCGGGGCAGAGCAGACCAGACCACTAGCAGAAAGGATGAAGGGGTCACCCTGGGTGGTCATGTCGTGTGGTGAACACAAACGCAAACGCTCAGGGACCCTAGGTTCCAACAAACAAAACCACCAGCCGCTCTTCAAAGGGGGGCTAAGGGGGGCTTTGAACCCCGGGCCTTTCACACTCTAAGTGAAAATCATATTCTTAGAGCAACAAGACACAGACAGTCTGTGGTTAATCCTTGTCATCCTTAGTGAGCTCAGCCCAGCTGCACCCTCGAAGATCTAAAACTGGTCTCGTTTTCTTGCCCACAAACGGCCCCTCTCCATTTCAGTGGGTGTCTGTGAAGGATTTGATTCAGGTCCCAATGCACAAGAGAGGAACGGACGAGGTTCAGCATTGCCACGTGCTGAGACTCCAAGCTGGCAAGTCTGCAACCAGGTTTCGGGGGTCCTTGCTCCCCTGTTCTCCCCCCACCCATGGAAAACTGAAACTATCAGTTTGGGAAAGTGCCCTGAGGTCCTCTTTTGTCCCACTAAGGGATGGGCTGTGGAGTGAGGCTGGGAACGGATTTCTCCCCTTCCCCCACACCTGCACCCTTAGGCTCCCGGAAGCTCCCAGGACTCCACCACCTCCACGACACAGACACTGAAAGGACTGCGCACTGATCCCGAGTTTTCCACTTGCTCCTGACCCGGGATCGGACTTCTGCAGTCCAATACCAGCCTCCCAGCACAAGCTGCAGCCAGGAAGGCACACGGGATGAAAAGATGTGTAAGTAGGGAGCGAAAGGATGAGTAAGGATGCGGAGGAAATTCACAGACCCCTCAGGGCAGGCATCCCACATTACCAGTGCCCCTGACCTAGGGCAGGGTGTCTCCTTGTCCACTGAGCACACCTAGATACCTAGACCCAATCTGGCTACTGGGGTCCAGCTGGGATCTGGGCCCACCACGTGGCCTATCTCCCATCTATCCCCACAATCCCCGACCCCACTCCACTCTGCTGGGGGCTCCATTTATGCCCTAAAATAACCAGAAACAGCAAACTATGGTTTCCTCTGGAATTTAAAGCTGAATCAAGAATTAGACCTGCTGCACAGGGACCTTTGCAGCATGCACTTGCTGTCCTAGACTGCCCTCTCCCCATTCATTGGACAAATGACAGCTGAGCCCAGCTCAAGCCAGGCCCTGGACTGAGGCTGGGTGTAGAGGGAAGCAGACCCTGGTGAAGAAGTGGGAAGGGGGCCCTGAGCGAGAATCAACACAGAAGAGGACTTTGCAGAGGAACTCTTCTGCTTGTGGAGGTGGTAGTCATTTCCCCTTCAGGACTTGGAGCCTTACAGGGTTCTAGCCACCAGAGAGGACAGCCTTGGCCAGGGAGCCTGGTTTCCCCTGGACCTCAGGGTTGGGAGAGGCCTCCCTGCGCATCCAAGTGGGCCCTGGGTTCTGTGCAGGAGAGCTCAGTCAGGAACTCAGTAGTCAGAAGGCTTGAAAGAGGCACCCAGATCACCACCCCAAGGCCTAAGTAGAGAAACCCAGGGAGGTTTAGATCAGAAAGACAGGCCCACTGGCCCGCCTGCCAGTCTACAGCCTCCAGGAAGGGTGGAGGGGTGTGGGGGGAGAGGGGGACTCTGGCCATGAAGCAGCCTGCAGGGAAGGGGGCTGGGTGCCTGGGAGGTAATCCTGGGCCAGACTCTGTGATTGGGATCAGGAAATTCTTCCCAGTTTGGAAACCCCCAGAAATTTCCTCAGTCGGTATTAGCCATATCTTTTATTTTCTGTACCCTGATGATGCTCTGATTGCTACTCCGGAATTAGCTAATTTGTGGAGATAGCAAAAACTCCTCCACAAGCAGGCATTTTGAATGCAAACCAACCAATCCACAGCCCCAACCAGCTCTTCTATCTGACTCTCACACTCAGGGCCACTGTGCACCTTCCAGAATGACCCCGAGGCAGGAAGTATGCAGCCCAGGACAGCACCTGTGCCCCAAGGCCGGCGGATATCATCAAACTAGCCCATCTAAACCTGTTTAACCCGCTTTGCCTGTTTCACCTTCTATGGAACCATAATAAAGGCTCTGGCCCAGGTTTTCCCCTCACTTTCTGCTTCTTGACCAGCCTTGGTGCTTCTCCTGCGGCTCCCTGGTGAAGCCTGTCCTCCTCCTCCTGGGACTCTGAGTAACAAGCCATCTTTTCAATGGGTGGGTGTGTGGTCTCACCATACCTGAATAATGGCAAAGCACTGCAGTTCGTCCAGCATGAAGAAAAGATACCCGTGTCCGCAGCGCACCTTCAGGAGCGTCGTGGGGATCCTGGGCCCTTGGCAGCCCCAACACTGAGACACAGACCCTCCCTCCCCGTGATCAGCCTCCCACTGCAGTTTTCTCCTTTCCCATGGTTGCGGAAGGCCCTTCAGATAGCCCCTCAAAAAGGAAAGAGACTTTTGGAAACATGGGCTCCTCCAGAATTTGAATTTATAACCTTTCACATCCAAAGCAAAAATGTATTCCCAGGCCAAGTTGCACAGTCCCCCTGGATGCTGAGACTGCCTGGCACACACTGACCCGGTCTCTCGCAGAAAAAGGTGTGGCTGCAAGGGCTTTGCCTTCCTCTCGGTCCCTAGAAGCAGGGTCCTGCACCTGACCCAGGAGGAGCGAGAAACTGTTGGAACACAGCCAGGGTGCTGGTGGCAGGGACCAAGCGTCCCTTCCCTCGCTCGGTAAGGGAAGGGGGTGGTGAGAACAGAAATCAGCCCTGGCTGGTGTGGCTCAGTGGACTCAGCACCAGCTGAGAACCAAAGGCACCAAAAGGTCTCTGGGCCAGGTCCCAGTTAGGAGCGCATAAGAGGTAGCCAGTTGATGTATCTCCTGCACATTACTTTACTCCCTCCCTTCCTCCCTTCCTTCCCCTCTCTCTAAAAGTAAAATAAATAAAAAATTAAAGACGGGTTTCTCTGAGATTTGAACCCAAGATCTCTCACACCCAAAGCAAGAATCATCCCTCTAGACCAAGAACCCAACGAAAGAAATAGTCCTGACATTTGTTATTGGAAACCTGAGCCCCAGGCTCCGCCCTCCTGGTTTCCTAATTGCAGAAGAGGTGAGAAAGGGGAACTGACAGACCAGGGCTTGGTTTCCATTCCAGAAGCAGGGGAGGAGGAGCAGATCCCACCCTTGCACCCAGACCCGCGGAACATGACGCTCCCAGGAGCCTGCCCATGGCCACCAGATCCAAGTAACTCGAGGAGGGGGCAGGTGATGAAGGAGGTTGTGTGGCCTGGGTGAGCATGGGGTTCTCTCACGGAGGACTCCAGGCCAGAGATTTCACTCAACGTGGGACACAATTTCAGGACCCTGAAAATAATTCTCTGTCACCCCTCAAACAGTCTGCCCAGGTGATCATCATCTCGGGGTCCCACACAGACCCCAGGGCTCCTGTCCTCAGCTGAAGCCCCTCTTGGCCTGGCCTCAGCCCCAGAAGACCCTCACAGCCCTGGGGGGTGTGTGGGACCCCCATGCAGGGGTCAGAGATGAATTCAGGGCACACTGTGTCCCCAAAGGTCAGCTGCTCCAACACCCCCAACTTTTCTTTCCTCTTGCAGTGGCAAGGGACCCAGCGTCCACAGGGGTGGAAGGTCTTCCTGGCTTTTTCCCATGGCAAAGCCCTGAGCCTTCCTGATTTGCTCCACACTCCATGCCCAAAAAAGGCCAAGAGTGTGAAAATAGAGTCTGTGATTGGAATCAGGTAGTTCCCACACCCTAAGTGAAGATCCCCCAGTGTTCCTTACTGGCCATCTTTAGTGACACTCATCCCGGTTCCCTCTCCTGCCCTCCACTTCCGGCTCTCCACAGGTCCTGGGTCACAAAGACCCCCGAGGGACAGCAGACAGGGGACTGATCGCTCCCTGGCTTCCTGCAGAAAGCACTAGCAAATTCAACACTCCAAGGCCCAAAACGCAGCGTGCCTGGAATCCTCTGGACAGCGAAGTTCTAGGCAGCTTCAACTAGCTTACAGGGTGATGAACCCTTACAACTACCTGCCCAGCTTCCTCAGTAAAGCAGGAGAACCTTAAGTTCCGGGCCGTGGGTTTGAGCCCTGCGTTGGGCGTGACTTTCACCCCCATGGTTTTACAGCTGAGCAGAGGTGACTGGGTCTGTAGAAACTAAACCTCTTCCAAAGAAAAACCTGTAGCGGCTCCACGGAGGCCCACACGCAGGAGCCAACCTCCACCCTCACCAGGACGACTTGCTTTTGAATCCTTAATGTTTTGTTATGTATTTTTTTGTAATTAAAAAAGTTGAAATTGACACAAAAGTGGCTGGGAACCTCTCTGAGGGGTTTTCCTTCTAGGAACTTTGAAATTCCCACCATCCTGGCAGGAGCTAAGCAGGCCAAGAATTACTGCCAAAGTACTTGGACTGGAGCTCACGTATGAGGTTGAGTCTCAGCTCTACAGCTGATTGAGAACGACATTAAGGGACTTGGAAGTGGATTTTCAGCTAAAGGTAGAACCTCACTAACTCAGGACCTGAGCCGTCACCTAGTAGGGTGCCATCCGTCTCGTCAGGTGCCCCCTGACCCAGAACTCTCGCCTCCTCCACCGTACTGTGTGTCTGTGTCGTCCTCCGCCCCTTGCAGCTGCCTCGGTTTTCCTCCCCTGCGGGACAGAGACGCGGCTGTGAAGGGAGTCCTTCACGGGGTTAAACAGCCCTGTCCCAGCCCCTCTTCCCTTCTAAAGTAGAAAGGAAATGGGAAATCATGGGATACTCGGAGTAGAGGTTAAGTGGCGCTGCTCCCGCGAGAAACAAGCAGCGAGGAAAGTATGGGCGCCTTTCTGGGGATGGGGTAGGGGCTACAGGGTTAGCAGCGCTGGCCCCGAGGATGCGCATGTGTGAGTCAGATGTCGCGTCTTTGCCTGGGTATCAGGTTCCCAGAGGCCCATTCCTGGGTCCCCTGCACCTCTGGCACTTAGCCAACTCTCGGGCCTGGCTCTATGCCAGAAAAAACGAGGCTTTAATATCCTGGGGTGCAATGGGGTGGGCGGAGAGGGCTGGGGAGTGGAGAGGTGCCCCCTGGGTCCTTGGTGTCTGGTCTAAGGCATCCTACAGGTCCCCCAAAGAGACTGTATTTATCGGATTTCTCAGAGAGGAGAACAGAGATTGTACACACACAGCAGTCTTGCTTCCCATGTTGAGTTGGGAGATAGAGGCAAAATTCCTTCCTCTCCAAGGGAGCCTCCGTCTTTTTTCTTAAGACCTTCAACTGATTGGACAAGGCCTACCCACACATGGAAGGTGACCTGCTTTTCACTCAAGTCTACTGATTTAAATGTTAATCGCATCTAAAAAATACCTTCACAGCAACATCTAGGCTGGTCTTTGACTAAACATCTGGGCACCACAGCCTGGCCAACTTGACACAGAAAATTAACTATCACTGGGCCCTATCGAGTGCTGGGCTTCTTTCTTAATAATAGGAGATGCAAGAAACAAAAGCACACCTTCTACTTTGATGTGTCCCAGTATGTGCCAGACCAGAAAATAGTCACTCCTGAGCCCTTCAAAGATGCTGGTGCCGCACACCGCCCCCCCCCCCTCAACCTGTGCCTGATTTCTCGCCTTGGTAAATCCAAGATGCATGCTCAGTGGGTGGGTTTGTGCTCCAACACTGTAGGCGTCCTAGCAGGCCTGTATCGCTGTCTCTTCTGAATCCTGCCTTCACAGTTTGCCGTGATATTTCTGACACCTCCACTTCACGTAACGTAGGCCATTGCTTTTCCACGTTTCCAAGAACCATGGCAGCAGTGTGTCATAACCAGTTCGAGGGACCTTGCCAGGATGTTAAGTCTCGTGCCATGGAAGAGTGTCTCATACCGATAATCTCTCCCTTTTCCAGTTTTGTATTCTCCCCGCTCCAATCCAGAAGCCTCAGGATCCACTCCAGGCAAACTCTCCTAATCATCTCTGACATGTTATCCAGATCCTCCAGCTCCTTTGCAGTCCCAGGATTTTCCCAACTGGGTCATGTTGAGATGTGACCCTAGTATTTGGTCCTGTGACCTGGAAGGGAAGTAGGAGCAGGTCCTGAAGAAAGCCAATATTGTCCTATGAGGTACCTGCCTCATTTGAGGTTCTTCGTAGTCTTCAGACAAGCGGTTGGAGGCCTGGGCTACTTTAGCAGGCCGGAGAGCACAAGGTTCTCGATGCATCTACCCAGAGAGGCTCATTCCTAGTCTGAGGGTCACTTGTTCATTACCAACACCCCGGCATGGGCACAAGAGACGCACTGAAGTTGAGAATTCCACTTCTTCTCAAGTTCTACTTTCACACTGAGGCCTTCAGCCTGGTTTTCAGCTTTCCTGGCCTTTCAGATATGAGAGATGTGGGTGGGCTTTAATGCTGCCAAAGCAGCCTCAGATTTTCACACTGCTTTGAAGTGGTAATTAGTCACCCTGAGCCTGTTATTCCTTTGTTTCCATTCATTGAAGACACTCCCCAGGACCCACATAATTCCAGTCCTTATAGTTCCCATTTCTACTGTGTCACTGAAACGTCACTCCATCCCAGTCAGACACGGGCAACAGCCTGGATAATTGCACGGCTCCGGCATGCCAGGGTCTCTCTAAACTCTACCCACCATCAGTGATGTGGTCCTCGGTGCCAGGCAGTCAGCAAGCGATTCAGCTTCAGAAACTCATTCTTAGAGTGTGGCTCCAACTGTTTTAGGATAAGTTTCCTGGAAGCAAGCCTGAGACAGGGACTTTTGTGTAGTCAGTTCATGAAGGGGACCCAGGCACACCTGTGAGGATGTGGGAGAAGCGGGATAGGCCAGGTGTGCCGGTCAGTACACTCTTACCTCTCCACTTCAAACTCACCCTTCTCGACTCTGTTCAGGGAGACTCCGCATTGCCAGCTGGTCTTTGTAGGTTTCCCGAGAGGAGGAACTCGAGAGACTGAAAGGCTGGAGGAGGAAGAAAGGACTCACTACCTCCTCTTTCCTGTTCCTATTGCCCCCCACTTTTTTTATCCATGCAGCAACAATTCATTCCAGAAACCGCAGCTGAATCCAGTTTGAGGTTATCCCAGCACTCACAGGATCGGCCTCATCACAGCTCATCGGAGACGGCAGCACAAGCTGACTGAGGTCCCCTCCTCAGAAGACTGCATTCCAGCTCTTCTCTGAGCTCAAAGACACCCACGCTGGTTGAGTGGCATCTCTTTTTTTGGAGATCTACTTTCAAGCTCCCTAAATCTTCTCCAAACTTCTAACTTCTAATAATCATGCCTCAGCCTGCCCGGGTAGTTCACTTGGTTAGTGTGGTCCCAAGGTACCAAGGCTGCAGTTTGATCCCAGGTCAGGGCACAGGCAAGAGGCAATGAATGCATAGGTGGGGAAGCAACTGATTAATGCCTCCCTCTCCTCTCCTCGCTCTCTAAAATCAATTAAAGAAAAAAAATCTTACCTCTTCCCTTGGTCCCCCAGCCCTGTAGGTGGTAGCTACTTTCTCTGAGTCCCCTTTCTGCCTCAACTGCCTCATTAACAACTCTTTCTACCTAGCTAATAATTTTTTCATTAATAATCTGTTAAAATAATGAGTGGGTTTTCTTTTTCCCCCCAGCTTTCTTGAGATGTAACTAACAAACAAAAATCATATATATTGAAGGTATACAATATGATGATTTGATCAAACCATACATTGTGAAATAATTAGGACAACCAAGCTAATTAAAATATTCATCACCTCACATGGTTACTGTCCATGTGTTGAGAACACAAGACCTACTCTCTTAGAAAATCTCCTGTGCACAATATGTTACTACTAACTGCAGTCGCCGTTCTATCCATTCGATCCCCACGACTTACAATTAAAAGTTTATACCTTTTGCCAACCTTTCCCCACTTCCCTCCCCCCTCCCCCCCGCCAATGGATGGTATTCTGCCTGCTGATGGACTATGGCTCAGTAATGAACTTGGGCTTGAACACAGTACTGAGCTCCTCGCCAACATGAAATGGCACACTGGCAGTCACGGCGCACAGTGATCAAGCCGTGTATTGTCTGGCAGTTAATGATGAAGTGCTGACTGAAACAAGTTCCTTGGGGGACCACGTGGCTGCCGCACTGGACCATTACGGCAGTAAAGGTGACTACAAGGACTGGCACGGAAAGGGTTCTGAGTGTACTGGCTTGCTTACAGAAAGAAAATGACAAGACCAGGCCTTTAAACTTCCAGCCTCAGTCATGTTCAGATACGGGGACATTTTATGGCAGTCATATAATAATCTTATATCTATAAGGGCTAATCTATAAGCTGCAGGGCTAATATTGTTAAAATTCAATACATAATTGAGTGATGCATGTTACAGAATGACAATATAAGTGGAGTGCATTGCCTCAGGAAAGCTTTCGTGTGGAAGAAATGACACAAATTATGGAGGAGTAGAGCCAAAGTCTTGGGGACATCTGGGTGAGCTCAGACAAAGTTGAGAATCTTTAATCATGGTTTTAAACCTCTAAAGCAGCCCGTCCTCTGCTATCTGAAGAGTAGCTTTCCTGTGTTTGCATATCCTACAATAATCTCACCTGGGCAGGTATCTTGCAAAGGGATGCCAATTCTTCTGAAAGCCACACCAACCACCCTAGTTCCCACTTGCCTCATAACTAGCCAGATCAGCATGCTGCAGGCAGTGAGTACAAATGCTAACCCAAGAGAAAATAGCTTATACGCCAAAAGAATTGCAAATTTTGCTCAGTTGTGCCAGCAAAGACCTGGAGAATATGTGTGGAAATGGATCTAAGAGTGTTAGAGTAAGGTGGATGGGATGTAATTTTGCATGTAGTGAATTTATTGATTTGGGTGCAGTTTCCAGAAAGCCTGTATTTAGCATGTTATCTCATGCAGCTGAATGTGGTTCTACTAGGTTTCTTGGTTGGTTAGCTGAGTACTGAACTCAGTGGTGGCCTGTGTTTAATGAGATTAAGATGCACCCTGGCTGGTGTGGCTCAGTGGATTGAGTGCTAACCTGCGAACCAAAAGGTCACTGGTTTGATTCTGAGTCAGGGCACATGCCTGGGTTGTGGGCCAGATTCCCAGTGGGGGGAGCATAAGAAGCAACCACACATTGACGTTTCTCTCCCTCCCTTTCTCCCTCCCTTCCCCTCTCTCTAAAAATAAATAAGTAATCTTTAACAACAAACCAAAAAATGCAGGAATGTTTCTAGCACCTACAGAAAGGAATCCAAAGAGCTGGAGGAACACAAGAGTCCCACTCATGGTTTTTAAAAGCAAAAGAGAACTGTTTGGCCCTGGCTGGATAGATCAATTAGAGCATCATCCCAATATTGATACCTGGCAATACCTGATCAGGGCACATACAAGCATCAACCAATGAATGCATAAATAAGTGGAACAACAAGTCGATCGATCTCTCTCTCTCTCAAAAGTCAATCAATAAACATTTATAAAGAGAGAACGATGTTTTTGTATATGTGCATGACAAAGATCCAGGGGTCATCTGCTCCTCAGGCATGTGGTATGTACAGGAGGCTTCTCATCTTAACCTATGTTATGTCCTGTAGTTTGGGAGAATTTTACATGGATTGCACATATTTAAAAAACAAAAAATACACTTCATCACAAACTATTTCAAACATGCACTAAAGCCCAGAAAATTTTATAATGCACCCTCATGTCCCCCAGCTTAAGCCATCATCAACTGATGGATAAGCTTGCTTTGTCTGTGCCTCCATTCAGCCCATTACATTTTTTCCAACTTTACTGAGGTTTAATTGGCAAATAAAAATTATATATCTTGAGGGTGTGCAAGGTGACAATTTGATATATGTATACATTGTGAAATATTCATCACAGTTAACAAACACAGCTATCAGCTCACAGTTACCTTCTTTCTTTTCTTTTTTTTATCCACATACCCACTGTTTAAACTAGGGGTTTCAAACTTTGTTGACCATGACGCACAGGAAACCACACACTGAACATCATATCTCAGTACACAAACATCCTCAGACACACAACTGACATGACAGTTTCAAGAAACGGTATTTATCTTCATTATGTACTTACCTTTTCTTGTGTGTGAGAACGCTTAAGGTCTACTCTTGTAGCAAATACCAAGTATACAATACAGTATTTTTTTAATAAAGGAACTTCCTTTTTTAAGATTTTTAAATTTTTATTTATTTATTTTTAGAAAGAGGGGAAGGGAGGGAGAAAGAGGGAGAGAAACATCAATGTGTGGTTGCCTCCTACTGAGAATCTGGCCCACAACCCAGGCATGTGCCCTAACTGGGAATGGAGCCAACAGCCTTTTGGTTTATAGGCCAGTATTCAATCCACTGAGCTATACCAGCCAGGGCTACAGTATACTATTATTAACTATAGCTACCACCTAGCCCATTATTTAAAGGCAATCTAGTTGTAGTATAATTTAATCTCTAAATGAGTGTTTATAAAATATGAGGACTTTTAAATATATGTGCAACCACAATACAATTTACACATCTAGAAAAATAAAAGATTGCTGTATCATCAAGTAGAACAGATGGTTATTAAAATAGTATAAAGGAAACCAGTACTTCCTTGAGAGGGTAAGAATGTACAAAGTTCAGGTGGAAGGTGTGTCTGGGCCCATTTTTGAAAATCCTTGATTTCCTTTACTGGTGAGAGTAACTTTCTGTTTTCACATTTGGAAAGGGTTTAAAACTCAGCTCTTTTTACCCTTTACCCCAGGTGGGACTCGAACCCACAATCCCTGGCTTAGGAGGCCAATGCCTTATCCATTAGGCCACTGGGGCTGACAAGCAGTGTTCTGCAATGATAACAGACTAGTCTCTCTTTCATCTCTCCTCGTGTTTCCTGTAGGTTATATGTCGTTTTCTGGTTTTATCCCGGCCTTTCTTGTGCCCCTCTTATTTCCACATTCGATCCGCACTCCCTCTCAGATCTTTTGCAACATCCTTGAGCTAAAAGAGACTGCACGTGCGGACGGAGCCCACCCACGCAGGCGTTAACTCCGCTGGCTCATTGAATTGGGATACGATCCTCACTTACGGTGCTACAAGTGAGGAGATTAATCCCTAAAGAACCTTTTCCCGCTCCTTTTAGGAAAATCCAGGGCCCGGAATACCTAGCAACAGGAAGGCATTTGTTAATGCAACATGTAGCAGCGGAGGAGAGGGGGACCAGTCGGACGCTTGGAAAAAGTGCCGGTCTGTCTCCATCTTACACCCCACATTGCCCCTTAGACCCAATGGCCTTAGCGGAGCCCAATGGCCTTAGGTCTTTGTCCTCAGGACTCTCCGTAATAGCTCTGTGTCTTCCCGGCTAGCCCAGTAGCAGAACATGAGACTCGAATATCATCAGAAAACCCTGCATTTACTTTCCTACCATAAGATGGGAGCTCTTTCCCATCTTTAAAATGCTTATCTTCATGATGTTTTTCTTCTTTATATTTATGAGCCCTCAATAAACCACAGAAACTTCACCAAAATGGAAAAGAGAAAGTGATATTCCACAGGACCCCAGGTCAGCTGCACCGAGCATCCGGGGTGCCATTCTCCTAGCGTTCTCCTCACGTTCTCCTGCCGGGGGAAGTTCTCATCCACCTTGGTCATTCGCTCAGCCAGAATCCCTTGGAGAGAATTCGGTTCCATGGGTAGGGACATTTTTCCATGGTAAAATGATGACTCAATCCTGGGCATACTTTTTATATTTAAATTTTAATATATACATATACATTCACATAGTAATTTAAGGGTACACTCTCAGTGCAAGAAATCAAAATAATGTATTCGATTTTTTAAACATACTTTTATTGTGGTAAATATATGTAATAGTAAATTTGCCATTTTAACCATTTTTTAAATGTACAATTCAGTGGCATCAATTACAGTCACAATATTGCGTAACCATTACCACTATTTCCAAAGCTTTTTCATGACAGTAATCTCTTACATTTTAGAATGCACCCGAGGGCAACTCCCCTACCCCAGCAGTCCAAGCCCTCATCTATCACAGTTTTCTTCCTCTGAACTGTGTCAGGTAAACAGTTCCCGGTGGAGTCCTGGGTCCCTGGGCCAGTGGCTTCAGGGTCTGCAGTCGTCCGGCTTCTTCCCACCAACGTGAGTTCCCGCGGTGCCATCAGAGTCAGGTCCTAGACCCGAGTGGGGAGCTGTCCAGAGAGGGAGGGAGAAAATATTAAGCAGAGAGAGAAAAACCAACCTCAACAGCGACCACGAAGGGACTTGAACCCTCAATCTTCTGATCCGGAATCAGACGCCTTATCCATTAGGCCACGCGGCCCTGTGAAAAAAACACTGTACAGCTTTTTCCATGAAGCTTGTCTAGGCGCCTGCGTGGTATGCATTAGTGTGGATTCTTGGAGTGGATAGGAGCTCTGCTCCCCCTACTCGGGCTCCGTGTGGGCGGGGCTCCGAGCTGGGCTCCTCCACTCAATTTAGCTCAGCCGGCAGTCCTGTTGTTGTGAATTCGAGACCCAGTCTGGCCTCGACTGCCCCTCCCGCCTGGGGAGATCCTTTCCGATCTCCTTCCCTACGTGCTCCCAGCCCGCGTTGAGTCAGAAGGTGCCCCCTGCTCCCGCCATCACTGTGCTTTCCCCATCATAGCACCGCTAAACCTGCAATGCTTTGCTCCAGGACTGTGGCCCCAAACTGGACTCTGACAGTCGTGAAGGCAGAGCACGAGTCTTTCTTTTGCTTTTCTACCGTTTGGTGTGCAGGTGGGCTGGGAGAGTGATATGTACCAAAAGCTGCCCTTTCTCAGGACAACCAGTCCAGTCTAACCCATTCTGGGTTCGTCTCAGATGCTGCGCACCCTCCCCCCACCCCCATTTCCCACAGGCCCAGCATCTGGTTCCCAGGGGCACAAATGTGCCTTTACGAAGTGCCGGGCACGTTGTGTACATTATTTCACTTACTGTCTCACCCCTCTGAAAGCAGGCACTACTCACGTGTGCAGTGATCAACAGAGCTTTATTGCATGCTAGCTGCACCCAGCACCCTGCTGTGATGCCCCGTTTGTAGGTAAAGTACCTGAGAAGTGGGCGGGGCCCGTGGTGGCACTGGGGTATGGCCACCCACTGTCAGCACCGACTGGGGAGCTGCAGGCAGAGCCGGTGCCTCAGCGAGCTGCGGATCTCCAGGCAGGCTTTGCGGCGCTCCTCGCAGTCAGGACCCAGCACATCCAGCTCACACACCTGACGGTTGACCTGCGAGGAGCACACTCAGCCTGTGCCGGGTTTCCTGGTGCCCAGCCTGGCACCCAGTGCATTATAAGGAGAGCTGTCTTGGTATCTTTGGGCCGCAGAGGGCCCAAAAGGACTAGCCATGCTTCCCCCGGCTCTCGTCAGATATGCCCCACACCCAGCATGAAAGGCTCCCCACCCAGCTAGCTCCCCCTCCAGCCGGACGGACTGCATTCCACGCCGGCCTCAATCTGAGGAGCTTCAGTTCCCTGCCAACTGCAAAACTATTCAAACAAGTCAATCACCTCCTCCTGCAGAAGCCAGGGGATACACCACCCCCTTACTACAAGCCTGCAGCCTGCAGCCCCTGCTGGGGCACTCTGTGTTTTAGTGCAACCCTGAGTGCACTAAAACACAGAGCGCCCCTGCCTGGCGTGCAGGGCACCCTCCCCAGGCTGTGAGTGCGTGACTGACAACTGCTGTGGGCATCGTGTATTCTGCTGAGGAGAAGGATGAATCTAGCCTCTCCTCCCTGTGGCCAGCCTGTATCCCCCAACACACCTCCGTCAGCAGCTCCAGAAGGTCTCCCCCGGGAGCAGCTCTGAGGACCTCCACCAGCGTCTGGATGAAGTCGGAACCCTTCTCATCCCGATAAGCTACACAGCCTAGGCCAGGGGACCAGGGCCAGGACGTCAGACTGGCCAACCAGCTGCCCTCCAACCCCCAGGGGCCGACTGATAGTGGAAGTGGGGGCAAGTAGACAGGACCCCAGGGCAAGGGAATGGGGCAGGGAGCGGGAACTTCTTGTTTCTAAAACAAGTTGTTGCTCAATATTTATGCAGTGAGTACACATTCACTGTGAACACACCATGTGCTGGGCACCAGGCAGGGCCCTGTACAGGCAGAAGTGCCCTGTCCTCATGAAACTTTCAGTCTGGAGGGAAAGATGCAGGTACAGGGCTTGGCATAGTCAGCACGCAATGCATGCTCACCAGCATTACTATTATTATAAATAATAAACATAACAAAAAAAATGGCCTAATTGCAACCAGATGTGTACCCTTATGCCACAAATGCCAAGCCCCAGTTGCCACTAAAGCCACCCCAGACCTCCAGCCAGGATGCTGGGCCCTGTCTAATGGGGCTTCTAGATGGCCATCCCCTTACCCTCAGCAGCTGCATAGACCGTTAGGATGTCTGCTTGGTCACAGCTCCCTGGAGTGCGGCCCCTGGAGCTGCTGCCTGGAAGAGGGATTGAGCCCATTTACCCCGAATACCCGGACTCCACCAGCCCCAGGTCCTCCCTGAATCTGGGTCAAGGGCAGCACCAGGCAGTGGAAAGAGTGCAGAGCAGGGAAGCGATATCAGAGTTCAAATTTCAGCCCTACCACTTACCAGCTGTGTGACCTCAGAAAAGCTATTTAGCCTTCCTGACTCCAGGGTTGTTTCAAGGTTCAATTAGGGGAGAAGCCCTTGATTTTCAAAGCCCCTTGTGGTTTAAGATAGTTTTTCTTCCCATCCTCTTAGCAAAGAGGGGACAGATGTGGCAGCAGGGCCCCAGCTCAGAGCCCTGGAAATGCGCTCTGGATAGACAGCTCTGCCCAGGCAGCCCTGCCCAAGCCATGCTCCAGAAGGAAGGCAGACCCACCTTGGACATCTGCATAAATCTGGAGGACATCAGCGTGGGAGGGGGTGGCTGGTGCTGCCCACAGCCAGCGCCAGAACCAGGGGAGAGCAGTGGGCCCCATGCCAGCATCCCTGTGTCCTGGGAAAGGAAGGGACAGGCAGGTCCTTTCATTCAGCAGATACCTGGGGGGCTTCGGGGGTCCAGCCCCAAGCCCCAAGCCCCCAGCCCCCAGGACTCTAGGCAAGCCTACCAGGTTGGAAACATTCTGAACACAAAACGAAAAGTGCTGAGGGCGAAATGCTCAAGTTCATGCACTTGACCTCTAGGAGACACTGGAAGAGGGGGCAGGAAAAGGGCTAGTACTCAGGCTTCTGAGAGGAGGTGGGCCAGCTGAGGAAATTTAGGACAGGATGAGCCAGGCTGGAGGCCAGGGCCTAGCTGAGACTCCAGGGAGGAACCCAGACACCACTCACTCCCACGGCAAGCCTGAATCAGGAAGATCTTGGGGCAGCCCCGCAGGGCCCTGCAGCGGCTCAGCTCCTGCACAAATGCCTCTGGCTGTACCTCTTGCCCATCAGCCCCCAGCAGCTGCCCCTGAGGCCCCCCATGAGCCATCAGGGCCACAAGGGCACAGCTCACGGGGCTCCTGCAGGTGTCCAGCCGCTCCTGGAATTGGGCCAGCTCCTCCTGGAAAGCCTGACGTGGGAACAAGATTCAGGCCTGGGCCATAGCCACTGCCTCTCCAGTTCCTGGAGGCCCTCCAGGTAGGCTTCTCCAGCCCCCGCCCACCCTTCCTTCCACCTCCTGCCAGCCTCTGGACCAGGAAGGAAGTCCTTCTAACCCTTGCCGCAAGGCCTGGCACGACCTCATTGGAGGTAACATGTGGTTGGTTCTACAGCTGGTTCTGTGGCACCAAAAAGTTAAGAGGCATGAGGGGAGGGCCATTAGCTAGTGGGTTTTGGGGAAGGAAACTGAGATCCTTCCAGGAAAAGCCTGAGGGTCCAACCGGGGCCTTGAGCAGCATGGCAGAGAAACAGCCAGCCTGAGAAGCCACAGGAGCCCTGGGGACTGGGCTTCCAGAGGCAGGGAAGTGGATTCCCAATGCATGTAGCAGGGAGGATGGAGGCTAGACTTGGGGGTGCACTTCCTGCCCACCATAGCGAGAGGCCCACTGGAGAGTCCCCAGGATCCTGGGGTGGGGGATGCCTTCTTTTAGAGCACCACCAGAAGTTCAGGGCTTCTGCTCACCTGAGCTGTAGGGTCTGTCCTCAGGGTGGTCTCAAAGCCCAGGGCCCGGCACAGGCCCCCCAGTGCATCCACGTCGTGCTGGGCCCCAGGCCGGTCCCGGATCACAGCTAGCAGGAGGGCAGCCCTGTCCCCAGACTGGTCATACTGAGCGCTAGGGCTGGGTTCTGGCTACGAACAAATTGAGGTGCATCGAAAGTGGTCTGAGGACCTTTCCTCTCCTTGCCTCCCCCACCTAGGGTCTCCCTGAGCCTCTGTCCCACTTGCCACTGCTGCCACATGGTTGGACACTCTCTCCTGTCCCCTTACCTCAGGCTGCCAGGGCTCCACAGTGTCCAGGCACAGTGCTCCCCGCAAGGAGCTCCGAAGGACTGGGCAGTAGATGACCCCTGAGGACACTTCAGCTGTCCTGCAGAAGACCTGCGGAGGACGGAGCCAGAGGACCCTCACGGGGCTGTCCCAGGGGAGCGTGGTAGGGAGAGAACCAGGACCCTGGTTCCAAGAAATGACTCGGCCAGACTCGTAGCTACTACGGTCTCTTTGGGGTCCCCTGCCATTGGCGGGACGAGGAAACAAATGAAGGAGAAGGAGGGTACAAGAGGCTTCTATTTCAGGTTCAAGGTCATAGGCTCTCTGGACATGGACTATACCATGGCCATACCATTGACCGCCACCTTTCAGGCGGAGGCACCAGTCTGGGCAGAGCTGAGGAGCAGAACTGGGGTCCAGCTCTCACTTGTAGGATTAACCGGGGCCACTCAACCATCCAGTGAGAACTTGGGGTGTTGAAACCAGACCCAAATCACTCCCAACCCTGTCCTCCAGGGACCTGCAGTCTGATGGGACAGTCAGTGCAGGCATGAGGGGAACTGGTCTGGGCAGAGGTATGAGCATTGACTCAGGGAGCACGAGGAAGGCTATCGCTGACATTCTGGGACGGCACAAGGCCAGCCAGGACCACAAGGAGGCAATGGCCAGCAGAGGGGAGCTGGGGCAAAGGCATGGAGATGTGAAGATGTTGGAGTGTCCGGGGGATCCTGAGTGGGTGTAAGGAGGGGCGGGGGCGGGGGTGAAAGGCAAGGTCGCAGGTCTGACACCACCAGTGTAGACAAGGAATGGCAGAATGGTGTCGACGAATAAATGGATGAGAAGCATGTGAATGAATCTGTGTAACAGGCTCAAGGGAGGCGACTGGCACAGCCCCTTCCCTGGGATACCCCATCTGGGGCCCCCACCTCCGTCAGCAGCTGCAGCAGCGACCAGTGAGGGCAGCGGCCACAGAGTTCACATAGGCTAGTGAGGAAGGCTCCGGGCTCGGGGGCAGCTGGGTGGAAAAGAACAGTGTTGGCCTGGAGGCAGAGGCTCGGCCTCCTGCCCACACACCCCTGATCTTCCCTGCCCCACAATGGGGGTCCCAGCCCAGCCACTCACCCCCAGGAGCACTCGAGAGCAAGAGGAAGACTTTGGGGCAGCCCCGCAGGGCCCCACAACCACTCAGTTCCCAAACCAACTTCTGTGGCTGCCTCAGCTGCCCACTGGGGGCCACCAAGGCCACTAGGACACAGCCCAGAGGGGCCCCATGGGCAACCAGTTGTTTCCGGAACCCAGTCAGCTCCTCAAGGAAGTCCTAGGGCAAAAATGAAGGGCAGGCCTGGGTCTGAGGAGGCCCCACATGGGACTGAGAGTGCAGGCGGTAGGAAAGCTAGGACTCACCTGCACCGAGACCTCCCTCCTCCAGCAGCTCTCAAAGCCCAGGGTCTGGAACACACCCTCCAGGATAGCCACTGTAGAGGCTGGTACCTCAGGGCTGCTGAGTGTCAGGGCCAGCCTTGGACCCTGAACGCTGTACTTCCCCTGGGAAGAGGCGAGGCCAGAGTTGGGCGTGTGGGGCTCAGCTGGGAGCCAGGAGTGGGTTGGGCCAAGTGGTATCTCTCATTACCTTTCTTCCCAGGCTGTCTTGAGCATCTGCCACTTGCGCAGCCACCCGCAGTGTCCCAGACACCAGGAAGGCCATGGTTGCCAGATGGGTGCTTCCTCTGAGCACAGAACTCACTCAATGCCTTGGATCCCAATCCTTGCCTTCTCCCCAATCTCTGACCTATCAGCTGCTTATGAGCTGAGCCGGACTCTGCCCCCTTCCTTGGAACCTTGGGTCCTGAGCCCCACTCCTTGCTCTGTTCCTTGGGTGCAGCAGTCTGCTTCCTGGCTGGTTCTGACATGCCCCCACCTGACCAGGAGCCTGTGCCCAATCCTATTCTTAGTTCCTGGGCCACCTCTTATCTGATCTCGTTACACCCCAGCGTCTCCCTTCTGAGCCAGCAATCAGCATCCAAAAAAGTTTGCACTGTTCCTGCAACCTGTCACCTACTCACTCATGCAAGGTGCTCCAAGACATGCACACAGCAGCCTCAAGCATAAAGTACAGGGAGTGAAGGGTACTGTCCCAGAGGTAGAAACCCTAACTGGAGCCAGCTGTCCATGGTAAGACCCCAGTTGCTTCATCTGAGAAGTGGGGTCTGTCCCAGCAACCTCAGGGGGAAACAAGTATCTAACTGGGGGGAGTGGGTCTGGCTGAGGAAAGGCCCGGGGAGCAGAGAGGGTGGCACACAGATCAGGGAACAGAACGTTTTGTCTCCACCAGCCCTACCACTCCTCAAGTGAGTCTGCTAAGGCCACCACCAGTAGGGGTGGAAGAAGCTCCGACACGAGTGGGCAGTGGGCAGTGCGGGGAACGGGGGCTGCTTTGATTCAGCAGCCCTCTTCCTATGGATTTGAGTGCACCACCACCCTTACCAGTTGCTCTGTCTCCAACCCTGTTTCCTCATTCACCAATGGGGAGAGGGAGTGGTCTGGTGAAGGACCCCCCACCCCCCCGCCCCAGCCCGCTGGGCTGGGATAGGTAGATATGCCACTGGCTGTCATCCTGGGCTGTCCCTGGCTAACACAGGATTAGAGTCCCGAGGCTCATGGCTGCCCTTTGGGGCCCAACCCACCTGGAAGTTAAGGATGCGGCCCCACCTGGTAGCTGCCCCAGGATGACCAGGTCAGGACACCAAGGGGTACAAAGTCTAGGTTCCCCCCACCAGCTAAGAGAACAGCCTGGAGGAAGTTTTAAAACTTCTTTATTTTTGAGAGGGAGAGGGAGAAAGATATTATTGTATGCCCAACCAACTGAGCCACACTGGCCAGGGCAGTGTTGCATGTTTATTCAAATCCTTTTGCAACCCTTCTGAGGCAGGCTGGGCCAGCGCCTTTGGAGAACCCGTGGTTGTCCCTGTGATCTGTCCACAGTGCAGACGTGGAATGCAGTGCCTGAGGGGTCAGTGACAGCACTGATGGGGCGTTAGTGTGAAGTGCCATAACTCCACGTCTCTGGAGTGGAGTGTGGGAGCAGTGGGTTTCCACTGGCCTGTTCATTCCACACAGACCTCCAGTCTCTAGAGCCGCCTCTCAAGAGGGAAATCAGTAATCAGTGCCGGCAACTTGTGTGTCACCAGGACAGGGCAGAGTGGTCATGGCCTGGAAACAGGAGAGGGTAGAGGCCGGAAAGCCCTTTTGGCCCCACCCAGGACCTAGATCCACAGGTCTGGGACAGCCTCCTGGAGCCTGTCAGCACTTTAGTGGTCGAAATTTGTCCTCCCCCCCTGCAGGAAGGCACAGGTTATTAGGGCAGAGGGCCTGGCCCACGGACCCAGCCAAGAAGGTGGGGAATGAAGACCCACCGGCAAAGCTGAGGGGAGTCTCTTGGATGGAGGACCCCAGGCCCTGACGGGGTTCCCACACTTCCCTGCTGCCTCTCAGCCTTTCTCCCATACTGAGGCCACTTGCCAGGAATGTGCTAGGGCTTTAGGAGGCCAAAGAGCAGGAGAAACCCCCAGGGCGGAAGAACGGCCACGAGGTCACAGGGGATTTGCACTACTTGGGGGTGATGACCAGGTCTTGGGGCGGAGCTGGACGAGCAGTGGGGGTTGTGACTGCAGGAGGTGGCAGCAGAGGGAAGCGGCCATCCTACTGCTCTGCCTCCCAGAAGATCCCTCTAGCCCTTACCCCACCCCTCACCCCACGGGTTGGGCCATTTTGGCATGCAGGCTCTGGTGGGCGATGAGGTGGGCGCGCTGCTTGAAGCTCTTGTCACACTCGCCGCAGCCGAAGGGCCGCTCGCCTGTGTGCACGCGCCGGTGGTCCAGCAGATAGGAGCGCAGCGAGAAGCTCTTGCCGCAGTCACTGCAGCCAAAGGGTTTCTCCCCCGTGTGGATGCGCTGGTGGTCCGCCAGGTAGGCGCTGCGGCTGAAGCTCTTGCCGCACGCGGAGCAGGAAAAGGGCTTCTGTCCGGTGTGCACGCCCTGGTGGCGCACCAGGTCTGAGGAGCTGCGGAAGCTCTTTTCGCACTCCTGGCACTTGTGCGGCTTCTCGCCTGTGTGCGTGCGCTGGTGGCGCGCCAGGTCTGAGCCCCAGCGGAAGCGCTTGCCGCACTGGCCACAGCTGTGTGGCTTCTCCACTGCCAGGTCCCGAAACTGGCGCCTGCGTGTGGGCGGCCGCCCCCGCCTTGACCCCGCCACCGGCTCCAAGGGCACCCCTGGCTGGGCCTCACTCTCCCAGGACTCAGCCTCCTCAGGGCTCCAGGCCACAGTCACATCGTTGTCGGCCTGGCCTGGGCGCACCCTCACCGCCTCCTCCAGCTGGGATGGCCCCCTTTGGCTCTTGAGCCCCAAACCTGCAAGTGGAGAGGAGGTGGCCTCTTCAGTCCCATCTGGTCTGGGCTCAGAGCTGAGGCAAGGCAGAAACAGACTCAGTGACAAGCACTTTGGCTGTCAGGTTGGTTCAGAAAGTCCTGGGCGGGACAAACCCGAGCCTCAGTTTCCTCATCCATAAAATGGGACGTGATAAAAGGCTGGCAGAGAAACGGTGCAGAGGCAGAAGGCAGAGGCAAGGAGTCTGCTTATCCTGCCCCAGTGGTACTAATTATACAACTAACCAATGTATGCCTCCTTTCCACACTGGGGTCCAACACTCCATTCTCTGAACCCAGCTATTCAGACTCCAAAACTGAACAGATGAAGGTAAACCTCGTAAATATTCCAAACTCTCACTAATTACCAGAAACTGAGGAACCACATGGGTTCAGCTACTGTGGTTCCTCTCACTACACAGGCTCTTGTCTTGTCGACTCAAGGACAGAGTTGGATCCACAGGGATCCCAGCCCACACCCGTGACTTGTGTGAATTAAATGAGATGACCCCCAGTGCTCAGAACGGGCCCTGGCTTGGAGAGGGACCTGGCAGTGATACCTCCACTGCACTGGGCCCAGGCCTCGGTGCACGGCATGTGTCTTCACTGCTGGCACCCCTTCACAGGGCAGCCTGGGGGCCTTACAACCACCATTTGGACTGAATCCCAACTCTGTCCCTTCAGTGTCCACTGATCTGAGTCTCAGGTCCCTTGTCTATAAAACAAGGACAACACTTACACACCAACCAGTCTGTGAGACTCACCTGACAAACTGTTCATACGGACGCTCAGCAGAGCACTAGCTTGTTGTAAGCACCCATCACGTTTTAATATATGTTCACAGCCAGAGAAAAATGAACATTAACACACAAAAAAGAAATTAGTCAGGGCTCTTGGAGAGAGTTGGGGAAAGCCCACTTTGGAGCCAGCAGAAAGGGAGTGATGGGGAAGACAGGATTCCGGCAGGATGTGCACAGGAATGTGGCCTGGGCGCCCCCTCTGCTGCTAGTACTCCCCTGGGAAGCTGCTGGCTCCAGCTCAAAGGAGCCAAGGATCCCAAGGGTCCTGGCTGCACCTACTGCTTACCCAGGGCAATGTTCCGAGAGTTTTCCCGCTTTATGTCCCAGAAAAGATCCCGCTGAGCAGGGTCCAGGGACCCCCATTCTTCCTGGGAGAAATAGAAGGGAATATCTCCAAATGTCACAGGTCCCTGAAATGAGGAGAGAAACCCTACTCAGATATACCTTGCTCAGGACTCCCCAGGCAGCCACGGGTGGGGAGAGGAAGAGGGTTGGGATGTGGAACAGGATGGGCCCAGGAGCAAGCAGGGTGCATGGAAGAGGTTTCGAGAAGAAAAGTGCCAATGGCCTCAAAGGGAATGAAGGGACTGGAAACTCACATGGATCTCAGAGGCAAGGCAGGCATTTGTTTTCTGTCTGGTACTCCCCTCTTTAAGAGCAGGAAGCTGGACTAAAAGAAAACAAGCCTGAGAGAGGCCAGCTGAAGCCAGGAATGAGAAACCCCACAGGCTTCCGTGCACGTGCAGGCACACACATGCACACACATGCCTAAGCTTCATGGAACAAGTACCTTCCTGCTACTCCTGGGGCGATACCCGGGAAGGAGCCAGACCCCTGCCCAGCCCCTCTGCAGCCTACAAGCTTACTCACCACCATGGCTGTGCTGCTCCCAAGGTACAGGTGGCTGGTTTTGTGCTCCCACCTTTGGGGGAGGTCCCTTGGCCTGGGATCCCTGGACTGCAGTCTCAGGCTCTACCTCCTCTGAGGGCACGTCCTGCACAGGAACCATAATATGCTCATCAGCACCGAGACCAGACAGGGTAGACAGAATTTAATCCCTGAGAAGGAGACATAGGACATATCCCTCAGGAGGCTGGGGTTTGGGGTGAGATCAATACGGGGCCCCAGGAAAGCCCAGCAGAGAATGTGATACCAGGCACTGCCATGTGCCCTGATCAAGCACAAGGCAAGAACCAGCACCCAAAGGATAGAATCACAGAGCCATTTAGCAAGGGAGCATGGGGGGAGACCTTCCTGTGAAGGGCAGAATCCCACACCCCAGTCACTCATTAGCGCATCCCCAGATGCTTCCAGGGTCAAGGACGCAACATCCCACAAGACAGCAGGGTTCACATGGACAGCTCTACCTCCTCACGCCCCCTCTGGTGCTCTCACCATGCACATCACTATATCCCCGGTGCCTGGCCTAGAGTAGAACATGAATAAACATTTGCAAAGCCTATGTGGAGCTAAAACCTGCCTTCCTGGAACATGCCCACTTTGGTCTTGCTCTGCCCTCCAAAGTCACCAAAAAGAAATGAGATTCATTTGGACAGTGTTTTTCAGACAGGCAACACCTGTCTGTGAACATTCCCTCTGGCTCTGAGTGCCCACCACCCCTGGCAGACTCATGTGGGAGGTGCCCCTCACCTGTGGCCATGCTTTCACTGGCTGCTTCTGTAGGTCCTCCACCAAGGCAACAGCTTCCTCGCCACTCCCTGGGCACTGCTCCCGCACCCAGTCCTGCACACTCCCAGGCAGCACACTCAGGAACTGCTCCAGCACAAGCAGCTCCAAGATTTGCTCCTTGGTGCGCAGCTCAGGTCGCAGCCAGCGGCAGCAGAGCTCCCATAGCTGGCTGAAGGCCTCGTGGGGCCCACCCACATCCCTGTAGCAGAACTGCCGGAAGCGCTGGCGGCAGGCCTCAGAATCCCTGCCATCCTCTTGCTGGGCAGAGTTCTGATCCCAGGAGGAATCTTCCACCTTCACAATGAGAAGCCCTTCTTCCTCCCCTGGGGCCTGGTCCTGAGGCTCCAAGGGGGCTGCCATTCCCCTGGCCTAAGGCTCTGGGTTGGTGGGCCTCAACCCAGCAGCCTGCCCTTCAGTGTCCCAGAGGGATTTCCTGTGGCAGCTGGGCCAGCATCTGGACTCCTAGGGAAAGAGCAAAATAGCAGGAGCAGGGGAGGTACAGAAGCAAACACCAGCCCGGTGGGACATCCAGGGACTTTGGCTTCTATCCTTTACTAGCCCTGCGGCCTTTTTTAAGCTTCCAGTAATGTCTTGCTCGAGTGACAGTCTCCTACCGATACAGGTCCACAGCCCCTATCCTCAGCTCTGAAATCCCAAACTCCCAGGTTTTTACCATCTGGACTACTGATAGCAAGTTTGTAATCTCCATTTTTCACACTTAACGTAAATGTTTATATGTTTTATGGCATAAATATTAATGTATTTGTTCAGTTGGTAAAAATTTATCAAGCTGTCCTTACTATGCATATTTCTGTATGTATATTGCACTTCAATAAAAAAAATAATTAACATGTTTGATTGTTGAGTGTTCCCTAGATTTTGCTGGCAGAGGTTACCCAATATACCACATGTGCTGTATTATCTTTCTCAAATTTGAAAACTTTTTTTAAAATTGCATTTATTGTGGTGACATTGGTGACTAAAATTATACAAGTTTCAGCTATACAATTCTACATCATCTGTATGGTGTTTACCACCCCGTGTCGTCTCCTGCCATCACCATTTATTCCCCCTTTTACCTTCTTCTACCCCTTCCACCACTCCCCTC
Source organism: Tonatia bakeri (assembly GCA_004024845.1). Taxonomy (NCBI): domain Eukaryota; kingdom Metazoa; phylum Chordata; class Mammalia; order Chiroptera; family Phyllostomidae; genus Tonatia; species Tonatia bakeri. The sequence goes on from PVIA01011172.1 coordinate 41,576, forward strand.
CCCCCTCACTCCGGCATTCCTCATACTGCAGTCTAGTCCAGGAGTCTTCCTTTTTTATCTTTGCTTAATCCCTTCACCCTTCTCACCCAGCTCCCAACCCCCTCTCATCTGACAGCTGTCAGTCTGTTTTCTGTATCCTTGAGTCTCAAATTTAAAAACCTTTGAATTCCAATTACATGTGGCTCAGGGGTGTCAGCGATGGGTTCACAGGCACCAGGCACCTTCCTAAGCCATTTATCCACAGGTGCATGTGAATGTATGACATATTTATGCCTTATATTGCCTCTCTTCACAAAAGTCCTGAAACGTGTGTGTTTTGGAACTTTGTTTTTTTTGATTCTATAAAGAAGTGATATAAACCATTGTAATAAAAATGGGTGGATTTACACAATACAGAAACACAAGAGAAACTCTCCATTCCACAACGCTGTGCACCCTCCCATTAACAATCTGACATTTAAACTCCCAGGCCTTTCCTTGTGCACTTACTAAAAGTGTACCTATAGAAATGAAAAAGATAAAGTGTTTTGTGTTTTCACATAAATGAGGTCTTGTTGCACAAGCTATTTTGAAATATGCTTTCCCATCTAACAAAGCTTCTTCATTAGCTGCTCTAAATTTGGCGGTTTGGATGTATTGCAGTTCCTGAACCAATACCCGAGTAAGGCATTCAGGTTTGTTCCAGTCCTTTTCTCGACTACACACTAAGCACTTTATTCTTTTTCTTTTTTTAATTTTTATTGATTTTAAAGAGGAAGGGAGAGGGGAGCGAGGAGGTAGATAGATAGAGATATATATATAGAGAGAAACATATATTTGTTGTTCCACTTAATTTATGCATTCATTGGTTGCTTATTTGTGCCTTAACTGGGGATCAAACCTGCAACCGCCGGGTATCCGGACGACGCTCTAACCAACTGAGTGACCCGGCCAGGGCAAGCACTTTATTTTTGTACTCTTCAGAACACCCCTCAAAGATACGCGCTCCATTCTCATCCTCTAGTGACCGAGGACGCTCAGCTCGGAGAGGGCCAGGGACTCACCAGGGTCGCTCGGCAGGACGCGGCAGGCGGAAACGCGGACCCGGCCGGAGCCCTGTGCTCGGTCCCCAGCAGCCTCGCCTGCGCGGAGCAGAGAGGCGGCGGGGCAGGGAGGGGGTACATGCGCCCGGGCTCCCCGCAGCACTTTCCCCACTTCAGCCTCTGCCAGAGGGCGCGGACCCCACCCACCCGGAGACCCACGCTCGACCTCAGAGTCCAGAGGCCCGTATCAACGGTCCCGCCCCCGAGCCACACACCTCCCACAGCCGCCCAGGCGTTCCCAGTTCCGCCACCAGATTCCGGTACCGGAAGTTTGCACAGAGCTCTCCGGAAAAAAGACACAACGCATGCGCCACTCTAAGCATTCGGAACTACATCCCCCAGGAGGCTGTTCTCCCATTGAGCTTGTCTTAAGATAGATGGCCAATGAAGTTGAGAGAATTTACAGGGCTGACCAATCAGAAGGCAGCGGTACCATGCGCGACCACACACCTGCCGGTGGGATCTGCTTCTAGATTCCGGCTGTAATCGCTCTTGGTTTACCCTTCAGATTTTTCTGCTGCTCTGACTCTCGGTGAGCATCGGAAATGCAGCATAGTGAGGAGCACGGAGCCTTCTGTGGCTATTCTCTGTACCCGAGCATCGGCCGGGGTCGCTCAGCAGGGTTTTCTGCAGGCGGGGACTCTAACCCCAGGGAGTCCCGAGCTCTTCCACCAGCAGCTCTGGACCAGAGGGAGTCCCCGGGCCAGACTGAATCTAGAGCCAGCGAGCTGTGTCCGGAAGTTCTGGGTTCAACTACCCACATATTTGGACTTGCTCCCACTCTTTCTACTTACTCCTCTACTTAGAGATCTGAGGCTCCAGATACTTTTCTGAAATAGAAAAAGCTTTATGTTGATTATGCAAGCACTGCATGCTTAGTGTGAAAAATTAATAAAATATGGAAAATTATAAAGGTATCGATATTCACAAGGCTAGGGTCCTCACTCTGCTCAAATGTCACTCCCTCAAAGTGGCTTTCCCTAACTAAGCAGCATATACACACCCACCATGGTTCTGCCCTTATTTTTCTTTCTTTTATCAGTACCTGACATATTTGTGTAATATTCATCTCTTACTACTCAACTATGAGCTCCATGAAGTCACACTGTTTTCATTGCCCTACTCCTAACACCTAAAATTGTTTCTGGCACAGTATTTGTTGAATAACGGAAGGTTTAAAATACTTCTAATAAGGCCATTCAGAAATAAGCACTCAATATTTTAGTCTGTTCTACATCTATGAATATTTCCTCTTTAAAAATTTATTTATTTTTAGAGAGGAAAGAAGGGAGAAAGAGGAGGAGATGTTTCTCTCCACCAGCCTTCTCCGGCGCTCCCAACTGGTGGCTTTGCCCACAACCCAGGCATGTGCCCATACCAGGAATCCAGCTGGTAACTCCTGGGTTTGCACGACGCCCAACACACTGAGCCACACCAGCCAGGACATGAATATTTCTAACATAAATCTGGAATCATTCTATATAAGTAACGTTTTCTTCCTTTTTATTGAATCTATTGGGGTGACACTGGTTAAAATCAAGTCTCCTTCCATCACCACTTATCTCCCTTACACCCTCCTCCACCTAGTAAAGTTTTGTTGACTCAAGTCTATCAGGGATATTTTTCCACATCAACATTTATAAATAAAAGAATTCATCTGTTTTGCGAGCTGCATAGTATCCCATAGCATGGGAGTTCCATATTTTATGTAAAGCCTCTTACACTTAGACATTTAGTTTCCATTTTTCCATATTTCTACATACCTCTTGCTGCATTTGCTTGAGGAACTTGCTGGAGGGCATGAGCCAGGAATGGTATATGAAAGACTGCTGAAGTGGATGCTACTGGGCTCCGCCTCCCTTTAACGGCCTCAATAGAAAACCACATGGAGAAGAAGGAACTTGAAAGTCCCCTTTTACAGGTGTGGGCCTTACAGCCCTTTTATTGGCAAATCCTTCTATTGGCAAAAACTAACATCAAATTGGCTAACAAAGGAGAAATGTCTATAGGACCTGGCCGGCTTCAGTATCACAAAGAAGCAGGACAAAAAGTGTTTTGGGGGCTGAGAGACAAATTAGTAACACACACATGCCATATATTCTATTGGGCATTGTTGGTTGATGATAATTTTATACAAACATATTGAAATTGACAACCTAATTGCAGCTTCTTTTCCTCTGATAGTGTTTTATTTTTCTAGCTAGAAAATATAACCTAATATTTGCCCTAGCTGGCGTAGCTCAGTGGATTGAGCGCGGGCTGCAAACCAGGCATCGCAGTTTCGATTCCCAGTCAGGGCACATGCCTAGGTTGCAGGCCATGTCCCCCCAGCAACCGCACATTGCTGTTTCTCTTTCTCTCTCTTTCTCCCTCCCTTCCCTCTCTAAAAACTAAATAAATAAAATCTTAAAAAAAAAAGAAAATATAACCTACAATTTGAAAAATAAAATTTCTGCCATAAATGTATATTCATTTCCAGAATTTATATGCATTATGGCCTTAGTCTTATAGTATTGTCCAAAAATCCCTAAACAATGTTAGGACAGCAGACATAATTGCTTTGGTTAGTGAAAATACTTGGTTAATGAAAATGATTTATGATTATTTATTGTCTCTGATATATAGCCATAATCATATTAAGAAGCACCTATTCTCATTTATAGCAAAAAGACTACTAGTTGTTCCCCAGTATCAGTTTTCCCCTTCTATAGTAAGAATTTTTGGATGGGCACATGTCCATTCAGAATAGAGTATATTTTACGGGCTGCGAACCAGGCATCACAGGTTCGATTCCCAGTCAGGGCACATGCCTAGGTTGCAGGCCATGTCCCCCAGCAACCGCACATTGATGTTTCTCTCTCTCCCCCTCTCCCTTCCCTCTCTAAAAATAAATAAATTTAAAAAAAAAACCCTTAATTAAAAAAAAAAAAGAATAGAGTATATTTTACCAGCCTCTCCTGCAGCTAAGTGTGGCCATGTAATTAAATTGAAGCCAATGAGATGTGAGCAGACGTGATGAATGAATCTTACTGGAAAGGGATGGGTCATGTCTTTCTAGTCTATTTTCCCCAACTGCTTGTAGGAATTTGGATGTAGTGGCATGGATCATGCAGATGAGAGTAACACCCAGGGGTGTCAAAACAATGAGATGGAAGGTGCCTGGGCTCCTGATGACTGTGCAGCCACCCAACTAGCCCTGGATTTATGCCATATATTGAATACTCACCCAGGCAGGTGTTAGAAAGAGATATCATGTTTAAGCCACTGTTATTTTAGATCTCTATTACAACCAGGATGTATACCCTGTCTATCACTACTGCCTAATAAGAGTTCTTTCATTAAAAATGGAAATAGAGCCCTGGCTGGTGTGGTTCAGTGGATTGAGTGCCAGCCTATGAAGCAAGGGGTCACTGTTTCAATTCTCAGTCAAGGCACATGCCTGGGTTTTGGGCCAGGTCCCTAGTAGGGGGTATGCAAAAGGCAACCACACATTGATGTTTCTTTCCCTCTTTCTTCCTCCCTTCCCCTCTCTCTAAAATAAATAAATAAAATCTTTTTTAAATTTTTTTAAGATTTTATTTATTTATTTTTAGAGAGGGGAGGGAGAAAGAGAGAGAAACATCAATGTGTGCTTT
>PVIA01011173.1:0-46469 GCA_004024845.1 Tonatia bakeri
CGACTTTAATACTTTTTCTATAAAGAGCATGTTCTTGTGAAAAAATAAATTAATAAATGCATACTATATATAACAAATCAGAAATGTTTTGGTAAGATAATTGAAACATTTAATTTATTGGATTTACAATTTAATTCTTTAAGCATGCTGTATATAGTTTACCTAAAATATTTTGCACATTAAGGATGATTGAAACAAACATTAAATTTATTGGATATTAAGAGATTTTCAATGTTATGTGAGTTTTTATTATGCTTTTTTGTTTGTTAAGGGAACCTTTAAAAATAGCACCACATGGTTGTATAGCATTTTTAACTTTTAGTTTTAGTTTGTAGGATATATTTGACCCTCACAAGAGCCTCGACGGGTGGTAGAGCAGATGTGTAGCTCCATTTGGCCAGTGAGAAAACGGATGCAGAGGCAAAGTGGCTAGCCTAGCAGTAAGGAGATGTAGGTTGTAGGCATGCTCATCACCAGCTAGTTCTGTGTGACCTTGGGTCAGAGAGATTGCTGGAAATGCTACGTGAGCAGTTGGATGAATTGCTGGGAAGAACAAGTGCTGTGTACTTTGGGCTGATGAGCTGTCTCCCAACGTAGTTCTTGCATCAGTTCAGTGGAAGCCAGTTTGCCAAACCAATTTCATGAATGATCAGTTTACCGAATGGTGACACCAAGGACCTGTCAAGTAAAGCAAACATTTAAATGTTAATCACTAGGTTAATTGCTTAAGCCAGTTATGTTTTATCTGTGCAATGGGATTCTGTGCAGTCATTTTGAAAAAGTTGAGAGAGAGCTAAAGGTGAGAGATAAACATATTAGGTTAAAAGGACAATTACAATTTATATTTGTAGTATCATCTCATTAATGGCAAAAATATTTCTATGTTAATGTAGAAAAATGTCTGAAAAACTAGGAGTAGTCTACTCCTTAGCTCTGTGTGATATTTTAATTTTCTATTGTATACTCTTTTGGGTAGTTGTCATGTTTTATTTATTTATTTTTTTTAAATGACTTTTTTAATGACTTTTTTTTTTAAGATTTTATTTTATTTATTTTTAGAGAGGGAAGGGAGGGAGAGAGAGAGAGAGAGAGAGAGAGAGAAACATCAATGTGCAGTTGCTGGGAGACATGGCCTGCAACCTAGGCATGTGCCCTGACTGGGAATTGAACCTGCGATGCCTGGTTCGCAGCCCATGCTCAATCCACTGAGCTACACCAGCCAGGGCGGGTAGTTGTCATGTTTTAAATCAATGCTTTTTTCCTTTATAAGTAAATAAGTTCCATTAAAAATAAAAAAGAAATAAATACCTAAATGAAATCCTAGATTTTAAAAAATTATATTAAGAAATTAGATAATTTTAATTTAAGATCTGATGAAACTTTAAGACAGTTTCATAGAAAGAGCAAAATCCTAAGTGGCTATATCTGAGTCTGAATTCCAGTTATATTACTTCCTACCATCGTCACCGTGAGCATGTTACTTAATATTTCTTCTCAGTGTCATTATCTTTAAAATGGTGAGTAATTTCATTCTCACAGATTTGAGAGTGTTAAATGATATTCTGTGTAATTGTGTAGCTTTTGTTGGTGTCTATTTATTACAGTTATCTATTGTGTTAATTTTCTTTTTAAAAATTTTTTTATAAGTTAATCACAGTAAATTGAGGACAACTTCTGCTTATTTCCTACAAATATTTACAATACTCAGTATCAGAGTTTGTCTTCAGTAGTTAAGGAATTACTATGCTTTTAATCCGTTGTCTTTATAATAAGTAAATGTCAAGAAATGGTTTTCCTTGCAATGATTTAGTTGGGTTTTCCTAGCTCATCTCTATTTTATTTTATTCTCCAATTGAATAATTGGCAATAATATTTAACCTATACTGTAATAGTTTACATCACTGTGATATAGTGATATAATTTTTAATTGTATTCTAGAAGTTTCTCTTCATGTAGATAATTGAAGAAACACTTCTATGGAAACTAAACAATTGAAAAAAGCTAGTTAAAATACTTTTTCCAGACTAAAGAACTGTTATCAAGAATTTTTTTTCTTTTCTTTAAACACATGGGAATGACTGAAGATGGTTGCTTGAATGCTATTCCTTTTTTTTTTTAAGATTTTATTTATTGATATGTAGAGAGAAGGTAAGGGAGAGAGAGCGAGAGGGAGAGAGAAATATTAATGTGTGAGAGTAACATCAATGGTTGCCTCTCAGATGTCCCGAACTGGGGACCTGGCCCACAACCCAGGCATGTGCCCAGGCCAGAAATCAAACTCACGACCTTTTGCTTTGTGGGATGACACCCAAACCACTGAGCCAAACCAGTCAGGGCTCCTTTTTAAAAAGAAAATAACAAAAAAACTCACCCGTGGATATGTTCATTGATTTTTAGAGAGAGACAGAGAAAGAGAAAGAGAGAGAGAGAAACATCTATCGGTTGTCTCCCATATGCGCCCTGCCCAGGGATTGAACCCGCAACATAGGTATGTGCCCTGGCAGAGAATTGAACTTGCAACCTTTTGGTATAGGGAATGATGCTCCAACCAACTGAGCCACTTGGCCAGGGCTCTTAGTCTTTTTTTTTTTTAACTCTCTTTGTACCTATACCACCTTTCCCTTGTGCTTACCATTCAGGTTATGTGCTAGATGTTGGGGATCCACCTGTAAATCAGATAGATATACTGACTGTCTTTGGTGAGAATGTACTTTAATGAAAAGACGTTGAACGAGTGGTTAGGCGTATGCTGAGGCTACAGAGGAGAAGTGCCGTGTGTCATAAGAGTTTGCAACAGGGAGCCTTAACAACTGGGAGCCTATGTAGGTCAGAGACAGGAGGGAGAGGAAGCAACAGGAAATCAGGACTGAGATGCAGGCTCGGGTCAAATCATATCTAGCTTTCTTAGTCATGCCAAGGGTTTTTTCTTTACCTCAAGGGCGATGGAAAGCCAATTAAGGGTTTAAACAGAGATATGTCATGATCAGTTTGAGTTTTAAAACATCATTATGGTTGCAGCATACAGAACAGTTTGGAAGGAACCAAGAGGAAATGTGGGGGCAAGGGATGATGGTGGCTGGGACTAGATGGTAGCAGTAGGAATAGGTAAACTGAATGGGTAGAAGTAAGGCATCCTGGAGTCTCCAATAGACCCACAGCACTCTGTTCCAGGGAGGGGGGCAGAGCAGTCACCCCAAAGAAGGGTCTTGAGGTTTAAGGAGGACTATTGGAGCTTCCAGAGAGATTGGGTAGGTAGCATGAATGGTTTCTGGTTTTCTCCTACATGCAGTGGGGAAATCTTCATTTGGCCTTGAAGAGAATGACCCCAGCAGACATCAGATGCATTTTTAAAATACCATTCCAGTAGGGTCTTCTATCTTTAAAAGACTATCTTCCTAGCACATTGTCCCATGACCCAGGACTACTATTCTGTTTCCTAACTGCCCCAGCTACATGGCATGGTGTATATGACTCTTAATGATCTGCCATGTTTTCTAGCTCATCTGTCTAAACCACCCCCTGTCCTCTGAATCCCAATATTCTCTCCCCTAGCACTACTAATGTGCTCGCAGTTACTTGATCATTGTCTTTCATGTCACTGAACATGAGCTATGGTTTCTTCCCAGAATACTTTTATTTCTTTGTCTTGTATGCTAAACTATGATTTTTTAAAAAGATGGTATTAATTTATTTTTAGACAGAGGGGAAGGGACGGAGAGAGGGAAAGAAACGTGAATGTGTGGTTGCCTCTCACATGCCCCCTAGTGGGGATCTGGCTTGCATGCCAGGCATGTGCCCTGACTGAGAATTGAACCTGTGACCCTTTAGTTCACAGGCTGGCACTCAATCCACTGAGCCACACCAGCCAAGACTAAACCATGATTTTTTAAAAATTGAATTTATTGGGGTTTTCCAGGTGTACAATTTTATATCATTTGTGTATTGTATTGTGTGTTCACTACCCCAAGTCAAATTTCTTTCCATCACCATATCTCCCCCTTTACCATTTCCTATCTCCCCCTACTCCCCTTTCCCTCTGGTAATCACGATACTGTTGTCTGTGGGGGTTTTTGTTTGTTTAATCCCTTCGCCTTTTTCTTTTTCGACCAGCCCCCACCAGTCTGTTCTCTATTTATGAGCCTGTGTCTACTTCGTTAGTTTATTTTGTTCATCAGATTCTACATGGAAGTGAAATCATGTATTACTTAACTTCCTCTGACTGGCTTATTTCACTTAACTTAATACTCTCTAGGCCCATCTATGCTGTCACAAAAGGTAAGATTTCATTTTTTTACAGCTGAGTACTATTCCATCATGTAAATGTACCACAGTTTTTTGTTTACTCATCTACTTAAAATCCATCTCAGTTTCTTCTGGGAATTCTTTCTTAACATTGGGTTTCCCAAATTAATAATAATAATAATGTGTGTCTAATTTATATCCTATCCTCCCTATTTCTTACACCCTCAGGTAAAGGTGACTTAGGGAGTAATAGGGATTTGGGTAGAAGGAAGGGTGTACAGTATGTCCTGCCTAAAAGCACTTTCATTCAAATTAAAAGACAAACAAAACTATATCCTTCTTAAATAATACCCTCTTATGGAAGGGAATCAATTGGTTGTAATTATGTAACTTTTGATGTATTACATTATAAATGCTTAAGTGTTTCTTCACTGGAATTAGTTAATTTCCTTGCTGAGATAAGGAAGAGAGATGAGACTACCCCTACAGTCTATTAATGGTTTATTAGAAACCATTAATATATTATTATATAACAGCCATCTGAGGGCAAGGGCAGAGATGCTGGTAACGGGTGAGAACACAGAAAGGGCAGGGCTGGATTTCTTTGTCACTTTTAGCCTGCATTTTTTCTTACTGTTTTCTCCAGTGTCCACTGACGGTCACCTCACTGCATTTGTGTCCGTCAGCGTGTATGTGTGCAGGTGTACTGCCGGAGAGCAGTGTAGTCTGAGTACCAGAGTGAGTTCTGACCCAGAGTGACCAGAGGCAGGGGCTGAAACAGTTTCTCCTTTGCTCAGTTTACTTTAACCGTATGGAGGAGATAAGGAACTGGGAAAAGAAGGATGGTGTTTGCCTTAGTTCTGGCTGCCTTAACAAAATACCATAGACCAGGTGGCTTAAACAACAGAAATTTATTTTCTCTAGTTTTGAAGGCTGTGAAATTCAAGATCACGGTGCAGGCTGATTTCATTCCTGGTGAGGGCCCTCTTCTCGGCTTGCAGACCACGGCCTTCTGGCTGTGCCCTCACTTTTTAGACAGAGAGAAAGAACTCTCTGGCATTTCCTTTTATAAGGGTACTAACTCCATTATGAGGGCCCTACCCTTACCATGGAATCTAAGCTGAATTGTCTCCTAAAAGCCCCCTCAGCAAATAGCACCCCCCTGTGGGCTATTTGCTTCAGCATGTGAATTTGTGAGGGACACAGTTCAGTCCATACCAGTGCTCTAGTAATTTTTGGGGTAACTTTCTTATATCTTAAGACTTTTTTGACCATTGTTATTAATCTTTGGAGACTCTTCCCAGAATAGGAATATTTTTGCCTTGCTTAAGTTTTATGTGTGACCATGGTTACTGGGTTTTTAAAATAACTCCAGATGCCACTGCTAATAGTTTCCAGACATCACAATCTCTCTTCACAGATTGTTACTTGGTTCAGTAAAGTTGTTGCCCCCGTTTCTGTCCCCCGTCCTCTCCCCTCTTCCAGGAGCACTTTCCTGGTCTTGTCGGTACAGCAGCTTTAGTGCAGACTTTTTCTTCTTCAGGTGGAGACCGCGCCGCTTTGCCAGGCCGGAGTTAATGAGGATCTTGCACAGTTCAGTGGATGATTCTTTTAAGCGCCTTATTTATCCTCTCCTCTGCAGAGAGTTCAGGTATGCATCTTGTCTAATGTGGTTTTGTGTAATGTTTATTACTATGTATGATAATAGGCCCATTAAAAGCATGTAGTAAATATTTTTTTGGTCCATTAACCAATCCAAAGCACTGAGTCACAATCACAATGTCTTAAAATTAAGCCTAGGTTTCAATCTGCATGTATATCATACACACAGATCACAAAACATAGCTCTTAGTTGCGATATGCTTGTCAAATCTTCACCCCTTACTGTGTGCCCCTTCCAGTTCTGCAATACCAGTCTTGCAGTTTGACAACCAAGCTAAACAAAGGGTTTTATTGATGAGAGATTTGGCTTGGGAGAAACAAACTGAGAAGTTAATGGAGAAGTTAGTTGGAAGCAGATTTTAGAGATAAAGGGAGCCAAAAAAAAGCATCAGGGAATCAGTGGAGCACACAATAAATTTTTTACTATAAAGAGAGAAAGTTAATACAGTGTTTTTCACTTCAAATGGGAGTCATTTGGATGAGTAATTATCAGCAGTGATGAACAAATACTAGAAGATTATTAAAGAGATCATGTAGGTGGTCTAGCACAGGGGTGTTAAACTCATCTTCACTGAGGGCCACAACAGCCTCAAGGTTGCCTTCAAAGGGCTGAATGTAACTTTAGGACTGTATAAATGTAACTGCTCCTTAACTAGGGGCAGGGAGCTTGGTGCCACTGCCGCATAAAACAAGGTGGAAGGCTGGATTTGGCCCGCGGGCCTTGTGTTTGCCACCTGTGTTCTAGCAAAAGGACTAAGTTACAATGAAGAAAAACTGGAAAAGAGGTGAGGTGCAGAATTGTTTTTAGGGGAAGAGACAGAAAGGAATGTAATATCAGGGCAAAAACCTCTTTCCCTCTATCCCTTGTCTTGGAAAGCAGTCTTGAGAAACCAGCCGTTTCTTCATCCATTCCTTCCTACGTTCTGTAGATTTTCTTCATTCTCACTTGTTTATAGGTTTCAGCAAGGGTTACCTGGGAACTGTAATTTCTAGGCATCTCCTCAATTACTAGAATTTATAGCAGTCTTTGTAATGTTTGTCTGTTTTTCTTGTACGGGATCTGGCCATTGAGTTGGGAGGGGTTTAGAGCAGGGAGTGAGGAGATACTATTAAAAACTACATACAGCTCCTTGTCCCACTTCTTCTTCTTCTTTTTTTAATCAGTGTCATTCATTCTTTTGGTTTATCCTTTTTAGCCCAGACATCCCTTAAAAATAATGTTTCTTTTGTAATCCTAGTTCAAGTCTGTGTGAAGTAACATGTCTTGATTTTGAGTGCTGGGACATCAAATTTAAAAATAAGGGATTCTGTCCTTAATGAAATGAAAAAGAAGCTTATTTAAAATTTCATTTCCTTTACCTTGTTTTCTCTTGTTGCTCACTGGATATTTCTCATGTAATATCCAGTGGCACTTTTGACATTTTTGTATAGATTAGATTGGTGTAGCTTCATGACTTGAGGAGTACTTTCATTGACATTTAATGAAAGCGCCTTGCTGTGGAATTGTTTAATGTAAACTCCTTCTCTGACTTCCACTAGTGGCAAGCAAGAGCACTTTTTTTTTCTTTTCCTAAAATGCCTGTGACTAAAAAAAAAAATACCTTAGTTCATTCCATAAGTTGGTTTTCATGCATCGTCTGTAGATGTGTCTCTTGATAGAAATACTTGTAATTACCTGGACAGCAGTTAAGGGGGAGAACTCCCAGTGGATTTTTTTAGAAAAGAAAATTACTTTAATTCTCTAATTAAGAAATCTGTCCTAATGTAGAAAAATTGAAAGAATCAGTAAAATAAAAAAAACACATGGTTTTACTACCTAAACAGTACCATTATTAACCAAACTTTTCTCTATTCATGTGTATATATTATTATTACTATTTTCTGAAGATCTTATTTATATATTTTTAGAGATAGGGGAAGGGAAGGAGAAAGAAAGGGAGAGAAACATCAATGTGTGGTTGCCTCTCGCATGCCCCCTACTGGGGACTTGGCCTGCAACCCAGACATGTGCTCTGACTGGGAATGGAACCCATGGCCCTTTGGTTTGCAGGCGGGCACTCAGTCCACTGAGCCACACCAGCCAGGGCTCATGTGTATATATTAAAAGAGAACATATAGACTATATTATTTTACAGCCACTTTATTCATTTGACTATATATGATGGAGAGTCCACTTCTGCATTTCTCATTTCTGTGACTGTCATGATCATTCATGTGTCATTTTTCACACCTACTTCTTTCTTTAAGCCACTAGTTACCATCTTTTATTATATTATGAATTTTGATTCCTGTTTATCTCCATGGTTACTAGGGGATAGTTAATACCTGTCTATGGTTAGTTCTGGACATCATCATTTTTGTTTGAATTATTATCCTAGGGTCATAGGTGACTCTGCCTTATATTTGCCAATACATATTCCGTGTTGCCATCCTAAAATTCCTGTCTGATTATTTCATACTCTTCAACTGAAAATCCTTCCATGGATCTTCTTTGTCTCCAGGAAAAAATCTAAACTCTTTAAAAGAATGTGCATGACCCTTTGTGATCTGGTTTCTTTTTGCCTAATGTCTTGGTATTTCTTTTTACTTTAGCATATGAAATTACGTGCTTCTGCTATGGTGAGCCATGAGCTGCTTCCAGTGCCTGGAGTATTTTCTCCATGCCTTCTCTCCATCTGCTCTCCCCACCTGTTTGCCTAACTCGATTACTTATCGTTCTTGATTCACCTGAGAAGACACCTTTTTTAGATGTCTTCCTTATTTAGCTACCCCTCCTATGTGTTTCTATTGGAATAGCATTTACTGATTTATACTTGTGTGTTTATTTTTCTGTTTCTTCTACTAGATGGTGGTCTTCAGGGCAGGGGTCTTACCTTTTCAGCTTTGTATCTCTCAGGCTCGGTCATGGTGCCTTATGTAAGACTGACAACAAATGCTCGCTCCATAAAGTTAAAAGTGAAGCTCTGGAAATATCTGTAATGATGTTTTTCATGTTGCATGGCTGAATGCAGGCAAAATGGCCGTGAAATGTTAGAGAAAAATAAGAGAAGAGCCTTGGGAAACTGAATTAAGCCAGTAAAGCAAACATTAGTTAGCTGGTGCTTTCACTTATGTGAATAATTCACCTCAGGACTACTATGAAATGTGCTTTGAATTGCACAGTTCCGTCTGAACTCTCAGTTCTCTTGTGGCCAGTGGCATACATTTTTTTTAACCTTGACTAATAAAGATGACACACTTTTTATAATTCCTTAGAAACTGCAGGAGATAATAAGTTTTATTAAGTAGATGAATGGTGTAAAACTTGGTTTACAATTATCTTTAAGTCCATTATAGACATATATTTTTATCCTAGAACAAGTTTTAAAGTTAGACTTTTAATAACTGGATAAAATTGGGACATTATTTATATGAGTCACGGTTCTAGACTGGCATTGGTATCTGCAGTCAGATCAGTGTGAGAATGACGGGGGAGGGAATGGAGTGGAGTGAGAAGGTGACATTGAGATACGGACAGGTGAAGGTGTAAAACTAAGTATTGATGGAGGAGGCAACTTATGATTCAGTAACATCACTCTGAGTACATGTTTATATTTTTAATTTGCTGATGAACTTTACTCTGGTATCATGTGATGTCCAAATCTTTATACACCTGTCTCTCTCACATACACAGATGTTTATACATACAGATTTTGTATACAAGGGAGAGCAGATAGGGGAGTGTGGGTGTGATGAACTTGGTAGGTTTGTTACCACAGAATTATTTGTGGTACCATGTTGCTGCAGTTAGCAAAGATAGATTCAATGTAATTTTGTGTATGATGTTTTCTCTCAGTAATTTTGTTATAATAATTGTTTCTGTGAGGAATAATCGTATAGAATGCTGTTTTTCTGGAAGAACATTTGGGTGAATGAAAAACTACATTCTCTTTTTGCTTTTTTGTTTTCTATTTCTAAAGAGCCAAACTAACATCAGATGCAGAGAAGGAATCTGTAATGATGTTTGGACGGAACCTTCGTCAGCTCCTGTTAACAAGCCCCGTTCCAGGGCGCACCTTGATGGGAGTGGATCCTGGTTACAGACACGGGTGCAAATTAGCTATAATTTCTCCTACCAGTAAGCATACCTTTCAGCTTTTATATTAAAGTTGTTTGGTTGGGCATATGTTTCACTTTGTATATTTCATGAGGATTTGGAAATAATGTTAATTTTCACGTCTTAGAAAATGATTTTCTCATATACAGGGATATGGGAACCAGAGAATCAAACTTCATATTCGTCCTGTTCAATGTATTCCTGTCGCTTATGCTCTTCCCTAGTCACAGTGGGGATACTGAAGATGAACTGGGGCCAGACTCCAACAACTCTGTCTGCCTATTAACTTTTATTTATTGTGATGGATTTATGTGTGATACATTTTATTTTATATACTTATTTATTTTGTTTATTTAACATATATTCACTTTTTTATAGCACAGGAAGATCATCTTTATTATATTGTAACTAGAATCAGAGCAGATAGCAAATTCATGAGGTAGTTTTGGTTACTTTTTTTTAAAGATCAGGCTTCAGTAACAATAATCAAAACTAGTCTGAACTGCACAGATATGTTGGTCACTGCTATAATCCGCAAGGGCTCAAAAGCCAGCAGGGTCAAGTAACATAAAGGTAATGACTAAGAATTTCAATGGGCCAGAAATGTAGATCACTGCAATAAACTCTACCCTTGTAATTTCTTAACATTCTTCTTAAACATTGAATGATTTTTGTTAGTCAGCAAAATATCAGACATGCACATAGAATATTAAGAATAGTATCTTAATATTGTCAGTGTCGCTACCAGGCTTTTGTTTCCCCCCAAGTTCAATGGATCATGGTTCCATTCCCTGTATGTATTAGTGTTAATGGTAATATGCAAACTTGATTTTGTTTTCAAGATTAAATAGCAGATTGGCTGCACATTTGGTGGCCAGCTGTGTACCTTAATTTTTCATCTTTTATGTTTTAAATAAATTTAACTACATTTCATAAGCCTCAAGATTTTCAATAACCTGCTAATGATTGTATACTTTTAATTTACACTTCATTCCAATTAATTTGAACCCCACATACATATTTAAAATTATTCACAGATGGTTGTTAACTAAAGCAATGATAAAATTTACTACTTGTATAGTTAGACTGCTAATAAGGCCTTTAACTAAGGGCTGCATATTTTATGCATTTTTTTACTTGCTAGGAGCAATCCTAAAACTGCAGCTATGATTCTGTAGCAGTAAGTGCTTTCCCTTTGCTCGCTTCCACGTGGATAACCAAGTCCACTTTTTCCCTCTCTTGCAAAACAACTCCCTCCCGCAAACGTAAATGTTAATTGTCCAACTGAACAGGTGCCAGAAGAAACTTGAATTTGAGCAACAGATTGATAAATATAATGACTAGCAGAGAAGTATGCTCATAACAGGCACTCGATACATGTTTGTCACACTGGAATGTATGAATCGTGAGGCAGCTGCTAGATACTTTTCATCACACACTGTAACTGTTTAACAAGGGAGTTCAAGGTTACCAGACTTAATTCTCCCTCAAATGTAAATACAAGATTTTGAAATTTTAAAAACTGTTTTAACAGTTCCCAGAAAACGTAAACAAGTTGACAGTAGTTGCTACTACCATATTAATTGAGAGAAAAAAAGAACAATTACTAAGTCATAATGTACAACTGAGGAGAAGAAATACAAAATTAAGAAGTGTTAGCTAATTATTATTTCTTCTAGATTTATCCTTGCAGTGTTTTTTGTTCATATATTTATTTATCCCTGTTAACTTCTGGAGCTAAAAGAGAATTTTATGATCTGGATGGATTCCGCTGTCTCCTTAGGTACATAATGAAAAGCTGGTGTAAATGTAAGGTTGTGTTTTCATGTCATGCCATGTCTCTGTATTTGTTTTCTGCTGAGATTAAATTTTTCCTATTGAAATGATTCTGTAAAGAGTAAAAATTAAAACTTCTTACGAAGTACAAAATTAGAAATATACTACTATTACAATAATGTAAGATGAGGTACACAGGAAGTAAGACTGTCAGGCATAACAGTTTTTATTGCCAAATATTCCTTCATGTAATTATATATGACTTTTGTAATTAAAAATTGAAAAGTATTAATAAAATTTTTGATAGCAAAAATAAACTGCTTTGTGAAAAAATGATTATGTATAGAATATGAACTAATCTGCCGATTTATGAGATTGCTTACTTATAATATTTCAGTTTTTGTTGATAGCTGTGAAGCATATTGCACACTCGTCCTCTAGCATATTAATACGTAACTTACTCTTTTTAGAATGGATACACTGACAAAATCTTAGGTTAATGTCTTTGACCAAACATTTTTAGTCTGTCACAGGACAATGGCAATGGCAAAAACATTGATGACAGAGTTCATGGTTTGATTCCCCCATCTTATGGTCCAGGCTCTGTCACATGTGGTTCCCAAATCATGAGCTGGCTGAATGAAAGCCGTACGCAGCCCTCTGGACCGCTGCATGGGTCCTGATGTGTTTATCACCTTTTCCCAACTTAACCAAATGTGCTGAGGATAGTTCCACTGTGCTTGCAGCCCATTTTGTTCTGATTATAATTTTCTCCACTCAAAACCCCATCTATAAACTCTTTAACAATATTGTGGGCCTCATCTGCATTGAAGCCAACCTCGTTGTAGTAGTGATGGTACTCCTTGATGGTGGTGCCTGTGTGATACATTTTAATTCTCGGTATATATTTTAAGTACATTTTTATTGTTTTGGCCAGTAAATATTTTTTCTATTACTCATATATTTAACCTTTCTATTAATCTTAACTTTTTTCTACGTTTGATTGTTTTTATGTGAGATCATTTCTTTCTTCCCAGAACTCTAGACAGTTACTTTCAGTGTGGATCAGTTGGTGACAAACTGTCTCAGTTTTTGTTTGAAAAAGCTTCTGTCCTGGCTGGTGTGGCTCAGTGGATTGAGTACTGGCCTGAGAACCAAGAAGTTGCTGGTTTGATTCCCAGTCAGAGCACATTCCTGGGTTGCCGGCCAGGTCCCCAATTGGGGTTGTGTGAGAGGCAATTTGTCAATTTATCTCTCACACATTGATCTTTCTTTTCCTCTTTTTCTCCCTCCCTTCCTCGCTCTCTAAAAATAAATAAATAAAATCTTTAAAAATATTTAAGATTTTTTTTTTAAAAAAGAAAGTTTTGAAGAATATTTTTTGGAGGTTTATAACTCAGAATTGGCATTACTTTAAAGATTCATTTCATTTTTTTGTGGGTTTATTTTTTAAGTTTTTAATTTTTAAATTATATTTACTGGAGTATCATTGGTTACAGGTTTCAAATGCACAGTTCTGTGATGTGTCATCTGTATATTGCATTGTTTCCCCACCACCCAAAGTCAGATCTTCTTCTGTCAGCATGTATTTGATGTAGATTTTTAGTTTTGTCTGATTCATTCATTCATTCATTCATTCAACTATGGTTTCTCTTGAGAAATCTGCCAAAAATCTTATTTCCCCTGCCTGCAAAGATTTTCTCTTAATGGTTTTCAGAAGTTTTCTTATGTTGTTGTTGTTGTTATTATTATGGCATGAGTTCTGCTTGGGCTTGTAGGGATTCTTGCATCTCCTTTTGGAATTCTAGTTAAATGTGTATTAAACCTTTTAACTTTCTATTTTCCATTCTTTTGTTTTATTTTCTCTTGATTGGCTTTAAGTTAGTACTGTATTCTGCTGTCTTATCTGCAGAATTCATCCCTTGAGTTCTTTATTCCAGCTATTCTATTTTCAAGTTTTGGAATTTTCATTTGATACTTATAAAAAATAGATTACAGTGCTATGGTGAACTTCTTCACCTTTTAACTTGTTTTGATATTTTAAATTTCCCTTATTTTTACCTTCTGTATCTCTTAAGGTATTTACTATTTATTCATTTTTGTGTTTCTTTTGGTTTAGGTTTTCAATTCTGAAATAACTTTCTTTCATATGTAATTCGTTCCTGAGTTCTCTCATTTCATTTCTGAGGTTTTCTATTTCTGACTTAGTATTTTATTTTCTATAATTTATTTTATAGCTTGTTCTTATATATTAGATATAGTTTTTCCGTGTTTTGTAGGCAAGGACATCATGTTAGTCTTTTTTATTTCTTGTTTTTAAAAGTAATCGTTCTGTATGATACTTGACTATGACCCTTTTCTGTGGACTAGTGTTACATAAAATTAGTGTTCCTCAACCTTTAGGCAGGGTCCTGAACAGTTTTCTAGCTATGTAGCCCTAGAACTGTCACTTCTGTTTTTTTTTTCTAAAATTATTGGGGGGAAAACTTCTGTATCTATGTAAATTGAGTGATAATCTTACAGTTTCTGGAATCTGCTTCCATGTTGCTTTCTTCCCTTTTACCTGGACTTTTTTTCTTTGTCATGCTATCCTTAATTTGCTCAATGTGGATATGATTTGCAACAATTTCTCTTGAGTGTGGGGTTTTGTACTGAAAAGCATATTCTACTTTTAGTTTCAAGAGTTCATAGAGATCAGAGTTTTCCAGTCCTTTCTGAACGTACTGTGCAGCCTTTGTACTGACTTATAAATAGAGTATGCGAGGGCTTTCCCCCCAGTTTCAGCTCTGTTTTCAAACAGACCTGTTATAATTTCTAGCAAAGTACCTTTTGACATTTTTGGGATTCTTCCTTTATGAGATATGCTCTGCTTCCTCCAACAGAAATGTCGGTGCACGAAGGCCTTGACAGTAGTCAGTGCACTGTTCCCACCTGCTCATCCTCCTGGGCTTTGTGGGGTTCTGGATTGGCTGTCCTGGCTGCTCTCTTTTTACACTATGCATTTTTACAATAAATAGGGAAGTGCATTTTATCATTGTTTTTTCCCCTGTATCTACTGAGCTATCATATGACTTTTAACTTTTCCTGTGTTTGTATTGTTTATAGAATGATTTTTTTTAATTTTACACACACACACACACACACACACACACACCTTCAGTCTATTTTGTTAAGTAAGACTTTTCTAAGAATTTAACTATTTCATTATTTAATCTAAATGAACATAAAGTTGTTTATAATAGTTTTTCTGTATCATTTAAATCTGTTCTGAATCTGTACTTAATGTCTTTTTATTTTTTTTATTATAAATTTTTTTAAATCTTTTTTTTTTAATTTTATTTATTTATCCCCAGAGAGGGAGGGAGGGAGAAAGAGAGAAACACCAATGTGCGGTTGCTGGGGGCCATGGCCTGCAACCCAGGCATGTGCCCTGACTGGGAATTGAACCTGCGATGCTTTAGTTCGCAGCCCGCGCTCAATCCACTGAGCTACGCCAGCCAGGCGTCTTTTTATTTTTAATACAGTTATTTGCATGTTTTATCCTTTCTTTTTCCTGGGTGGTATTGCTAAAAGTTTTTCCTTAATAGGTGCTTTTAAATATTAAACTTTATTGGTCTTCTATGATTTAAAAATTTTTTATTAATTTCTGCTTTTAACTTTATCATTTGCCATCTTCCACTTTTTTTGAGATTATTCAATTGTTCTTCTCATAACTTCCTAAGTTGGTCACCTAACTAATTATTATTTCTATTCTTTAGGTACCCTCAAGTTTTTAGTATATTTTTAGCTGAAATACAGTACAGAAAAGCTCACCATTCATAAATATGCAGCTGAAAAATTATACACGATGAAGAAATTCACATATCTACAACCCAAAGGAGACATAAAAATATCACTTATTTTATATATTGTAAATATTCAGTAAATGTTAGCTTTACTGTTATTGATCTTAAGTATCAGTAAAAATTAACAATGAATTTATGTAGCATAATAGAGTCCTCATAACTTCGGAAGGAACAAAACTTGCTAGTGCTTAGGGAGAATCTGATTCAGTGACTGGGGATGATTCAGGCTGCGTTGTAAAAGACAAACCAGTTCCCTTTCCTGTTTTAACTGACTGAAATCATTGGCGTGTTAGGTTTTGTAATGCCTTATAAATTGGCTTATTCTTTTTCATTTTTTCCTAAGGTCAGATACTTCATACTGATGTGGTATACTTGCATTGTGGACAAGGCTTCCAAGAAGCAGAGAAAATAAAGAGGCTTTTGCTGAATTTCAAGTATGAAAATAAGTAACCTTTTAAGGACTTCAGTTGCTCAGCCAATCAGAGATACCTTTGAAGCCCCTAATTTGGAGGGAGGGACCACAGGGAGTGCCTTGGGGAGGGAGAAGGGGCCACGTAAAACAATGCTGGGGAGAATTGCTGGAGAGCTCTACGTTTGGAGACTCCAGAGGAACTCCACTCCCTTCCTCTGCCACCTTCCCTGAACAACCGGGGTAACATGAGCAAAGTGAGCGTTTAATTTTTCTGTCTGGGCCTATCCTCCCTCCCTCCCTCCCTCCTTCCCTCCTTCCTTTTCTTCTTCATGGATCTGAAGAGTAGATGTGGTAGTAGTTAGAAGCTTCAGAAATTATTTGACAACCTATCACATAATTCAGCCACAATGTCTTTATTATGGCTTAGATCCACTTAACCATTACTAAATTTGGTTCCTGCTAGCTGGGAAGAAAACTGACTGTTCTTGAGCTGTGTGACAGTAAAATCTTTCTCCACTGACTGCAATACCAAATGAAGAGGCAGTATTTTTTATTTTACCTATGTCTGTCTCCCTTGTGAAGCAGTGGCGGAGTCGCTTGGATAGATGGGGGAGTATGAGCATTGTACAGTAGTATTTGGGCATTCTGTGCCTTTTCTTCTGATTGATTTGGAAGCGTGCCTTGAGCTCATCCAGTGTCTCCTCCTGTTTCTCCCTTGAAGCTGCAGCACGGTGGTGATTGGAAATGGAACTGCCTGCCGGGAAACAGAAGCTTACTTTGCTGACCTGATAATGAAAAATTACTTTGCACCACTGGATGTTGTTTACTGGTAAGGATGTTAGGAATGTTTGTTTTCCTTGAAAGGCAAAAGAACTCAATTCCTTCTGTGATGTTTTCTCCAACACCCACCTTTTTAAAAAGATACACATCTCCTTTGCCCGCAAACTACCTCTTGCTGTTTACAAGAGCTTCCTAGTACAATGTAAAGTGTCTGTCTCTGGCTGAAATTTGAGTTTCCATCTCCTGAAACTTCTCACAGGAGCTGCAAGTTAGGGCTTACTTGGTTACATGGGACTGCCCCAGCTTTACACTGTGTGAGGGCTCTTTACGGACTAATAAGCAGGACTGGATAACTTAACCTTCTTCTCCCTAAGTTTTGATGCCTGTGAATCATTGGCCTTCAGAACTGAGAGCCAAGGTAAGTATTACAAATTAAAAGCATTTCTAAAGTTCCTTTTTTATTTGTCTCTTTATCACAAGCTTTCATTTTATGTGAGCATACAGTTAACCTCTAAATAGCTTCGGATGCGCGTGCCCCGTTTGTCCATTCTCGCCCCTGTAGTAGTTCTGCTTTCGTTTTCCTTTGTTTTCTCACTTTCCCTTTGGAACTCAAATAGCCATGCTTACCTTTTCCAAACTATTGTACAACATTAATTCCAAAAGGGTTTAATTCTAGGAGATAAGATAGTTACAAAGGTCCGATATCTAGGGGAGAACACGCAAAAGCCATCTCCTGCTGCTTTCTGAGAAATCTAGTAACAAGATATACTCAGCCAGTGAGTGTGTGTCTACTGACAGCATCAACAGAACAAAACGAACACCAACAGCCAACACAGGAAGAAGAGTTCTGCGACCCATTTAGGCAGGGCAGAAAGGAGGGGCCTTGTATTTAGTGTAGTGTTTTGTTTGCCAATGATCAAGGTATCGGAAAACAAGCTCAGGGTAACCCATGGGAATTACAGGGTCGAGACAAACTGTAGGTGCCATGGAATCATGGTTTAGGAAAGCACTGGACTGCAAAGTCCACCTTGGCCTTTTCCCCCTCCCTCTTGTTTCTTCTTGGTAGGGTTGGTTTGGAGATTACCCTATTCTAGGAGCTGCACGTGTGCACCGTGTGCTTGTGAGAATCTAACACAGGGACCTTACATAGCTGATTCAGTTTATTTCAGGCAAATACTCTGATTTCTTCTTTACTTATTTGCATTAATTTGATATAAATATCTTGGGTACTTTTATAGTCGTCATAAGTAGAATTTCCAAATCATTAAAAATATCAAATAGTGAAGACTTCTTAAATTGCATCTGAATTTACTGATAGAGTATCCCTTTATTGAACTTTCAGCAGTGATTATAGTAGAAAGAGGAAGAGAGCCATGGCATCGGACAACCCTGGGTACTTTTGTCATTACTGTTTACTAGCTACGTCAGTTTGTGAGAGTGACTCTGCCTCTCTGAGCTTCAGTTCCCTTTGTCATTAAAGTGGGGACTGCTTTTGCTTTCAGCAGCATTTTGAAGTTTCCTTATAATTATCACATATTAAGTATTGAAACTTCCTTTTGTATTTATCTCTTTTTTCTGTTTCTATTAAGAATTAATTTATTACATTACTTTATATCTGTATAAAGGAGTGTTGTTTTTTTAAATGTTAATTTTGTTCCCCAGCTATGGTACAGACTTCTTCCATTGTTTATAATTAATTTTTCAATTGCTTTTCTTGGATTTGTGGGTATGTGGTCATGTCATCTGCACGAGGTGATGCATTCTCTTCTCTGTTTGATGGTATCATGCAGTGTCTTTGAAGATCTATTAAGTAATAATGATAGTGGAACTCCTCTACTTGGATGGGGTCGTGCCTGGCATCTCCGTGGAGTTCAGTACTGCCTTTTGTGTATGTTTAAAACATTTAAAGCAAATAATCTTACTTATAAATGTTTTAAAAATATTGATTACTACTTTATTAAGTTTCAAACTCAAGAATGAAACGCAGCATTTATGGTTTTTCAGAATTTTGCTATAATCATGTGAGATTTTTTTCCTATTTTGATCTATGAGTATGCTAAATTGTAGTAGTAGATTTTCTACAATAGAACTATCTTTGCAATTTTATTTGCACTTTATTTTGTAATAGTGTATTATTCTTTTAAGATCCTGTTGGGATGTATTTGCTAATATTTTTATGAGCTTTTGAATTCCTTAAATAATGTAAATAATCGGAATTTACAGGGAGTTTTAGGAAGGTTAGCTATTTGATTTCATCTTGTTATCATTTTGCCAGTTCACTGTGCCTTTATGAGGAAGCCATATTTTGTCCTCTTTAATATTTGAAGTTATATTGCAAACTCTGTTTAAGTTGACATTTTTATGCTTTCTGTGGCGGAAATTGTTAGTACTTCCTAAACATATAATCTGGTGTGCATCCTTATAATCCTGTCATTTACTCCTCCTGGAAAACCTTTTCCTGGCTCGTCCTCCAGCACACTCCCTCTATGCCTTCCCACATGGTTTGTCTGGACAGATCTGCCAGACAGACCGTGACTTGCTCCCAGTCTGCTAGCACCATGCACTTGACCCACCTATGCAACTCCCCTCTAACCTGTGGCTCTTTCTGTCCTTAACATGCCTTATAAACTTTGGTGCTTACATGCAGGGTGGGGCAAAAGGAGGCTTATAGTTGTGAGTACATGAAAACACAGTTTATTCTTGTTTTATTATTATTATTATATTCCATATGAACAATTATAAACCTACTTTTGCCTCACACTGTATAATATGGGAAAGTCATCCAAAACTTCCTATCTTAATTTCCAAAGGAGGAAAAAAAACTGGAATTGAGTTGTGGAATGTAACTATGCTAAGATTTACTTAATCACACATGTTTAAGTGTTTGTAAAAAGAAATTCTATAATATTATACATTGTCATTTAAGTATTTGCTAGAGTGATTTGCTATTTTACTCTGGCACATAGTAGGTACTCATTTTTCGAATAGCTGAATCTTTGTTTTCATTCATGTTAAATTGTTATACTTCTTATTTTCTGCATTTTTACCCATTTTCCTTTTTGTAAGCAATAGTGGTTTCTTTTGTGTAGCAATGGTAGCATTTTTTGAAATGTAGAAATACCTAGCTCCTTATGAGACATTTGTGTTTGTATTCCATGTATCTGGTTCTCTTACATTGAAACTTTCTTAAATCAGGGAAACAAATTTTATTTATCTCTACTTCCTTGATGTTAAGCATATTTCTGTACCTACAGGCCCATCTCAATAAATACTTAGGATTTTGAATTGTTTAATATTAAGGGTAAAACTGTAGTTGACCCTTGAACACACAGGGGCTAGGGTCTCTAACCCTTCTGCAGCTGAAAATCCACATGTAACATTTGACTCCCTAAAAACCTAAGTTGTCCCCCGATATCCACATGGGATTGGTCCCAAGACCCTTGCAGACACCAAAGTCCGTCGATGCTCAGGTTCTCTGTGTAAAATGGTGTAGATCAGTGCATAAAGTTGGTCCTGGCATTTGCAGACTCCCAGCCATGGACTGAAAACAGTGCAGGTGTTTATTGAAAAAAAAAAATCTCTATATAAATGTGCTTGTGCAGTTCAAACCCACGTTGTTCAAGGGTCAGTTGTATTTTTAATGAGACAGTTCTTTTCAAGACTATTGACCAGAATTACTCTGTGCCGCAATTACGGAGGAAAATTTCCTCTCTGCCTAATGCTTTGGTAAATCTGTGACTTACTATTTTCTCTACTTTTCCATTATACTGAAATTTACACTTGGCAGATTATAGACTTACATTTTGCCAGAGATAAATGATTTCTGAAATGGAAATATTCATGCTTAGAGTTATATATTTATTTAATGAAGTATAAAAGAATTAAAAGTAATCTTTACTATTTGCTGCCTATATTCTAACTACAAGTATCATGATTTATGCTGAGAATGGAAACATTGCTAGAAATCACAGCACTGAATGCATTTTGGAGAATCACAGATACATGAGACCACTTAGAACCTGGAAGCAGAAAAGGGAACAGAAAATTTTGTGCTGTTAATTCAGATCCTGTGCTTAATGTTTCTACTCGGAAAGCTGCAATACATAAATGGCTTTGAATAGGCAAATAAAGAAATTAAGTTTGCTTTCTAATTACCTTGTTCATTAGGATAGTGGATGAATTAGAAAATAGAATGGAACAAGAAGGTGTGGTATACATATAATGAAAGAATGAGAAAAGGGGAGGGGTCTGCAGTGGAAGGGTGGGGGTGTGGTTTTCAATGACCAAGGGCTTGGCCAATGAAGGACAAGTGGATAGCTGCATCTCATTAGAAATGAGGGTTTGTGCTAGACAGCTGCGAATACACATTGGACCCCTTCTTTCATTATAGTAGGGTATCAACCATTTACTAGAAGGAAAACACAACTTAAGTAATCATAACTTAGTTTCTTGGAATAAGTTGATATGCTTTCCAGAGTCTAACTAAATTGAAGGGGATAGCTTGAGCCTCAAAGGTCTAACTGATTTGTGAAAAATGTCTAAGAGTGAAGCTAATGAAAGTCTTTGTCTTAAAATTAAAACAAAACCATGATTTCTTTAAAGAATAATGGTACTATTGATTGATATAAAAATGTAAATAAGTGATAGGATATATGATTACCTCAAATGTTATTTATATTTTAGAGCATATTTAAAAGTATTGTACCATAGATACAAGCAGCCCTTGGAGATATTGCAGGTTTGGTTCCAGACCATGATAAAGGGAATATTACGTTTACACGACACTGTAGTCCGTTGAGTGTGCAATAGTGTTTCTAAAACAACAGTGTATTGTATACACCTTAATTAAAAAATACTTTAGTCTTGAAAAACGCTAGCCATCATCTGAGCCTTCAGTAAGTCATAATCTTTTTGCTCGTAGGGGGCCTTACCTTGATGTTGATGGCTGCTGACTATGGTTGTGGCGAATTTCTTAAAATAAGACAATGATGAAGTCTGTCACATCTATTAACTCTTCCTCTGAGGAACGATTTCTCTGTAGATATGATATTTTGTAGATGTGAAAGGAATCTTCTTTCTGAGCAGTAGGTCTCAGTAATGGGCTTGAAATATTCAGTAGACCACGTTGTAAACAGATATGCTATCATCCAGGACTTGTTGTTCCATTTATAGAGGGCAGGCAGAGTAGATTTAGCATAATTCTTAAGGGCTCTAGGAGTTTTGCAATGGTTAACAAGCATTGGCTTCAACTTAGAGTCGCCAGCTGCATTAGTCCCTAACTGGGGAGTCAGCCTGTCCTTTGGCGCTTTGAGGCCAGGCATTGACTTCTCCTCTCTAGTCATGAACGTCGCAGGCGGTGTCTTCTTCCAATGCAAGGTTGTTTTGTACGGACTGAAATCTGTTGTTGAGCATAGCCACCTTCACTAATTATCTTAGCTTGATCTTCTGGAAAACTTGCCACAGCTTCTGCAGCAGCACTTGCTGCTTCACCTTGTACTTTTATGTCAGCTTGGTGTGGTCAGTCATTTAAATGTAGCTGTCCTAGGGGATGTACAGTGATAGCTCATTGAGGTTTTAAGTGCATTTCCTAGCAATTAATGAGATTGAGCATCTTTGTTTGCTTTTTTGCCATTATATATCTTCTTTGGTAAAATATCTGTCTAAATATTCTTCCCACTTAAAAATTGGATTATTTTTCCTCCTGTCATTGGGTAAGGGTATTTTATATTTCTTCTGAATACAAGTCCTGTGTCACATACCTGTTTTTTTAAAAAATCTTCACCCGAGGATATATGTTTATTGATTTTAGAGAGAGAGAGAGACAGAGAGACAGAAAGAAAGCAAGAGAGAAACATTGATGTGAGGGAGAAACATTGCTTGGTTGCCTCCTGTACTTACTCTGGCCAGGGATTGAGTCCACAGCCTTTTGGTGTGCAGGATGACACTCCAGCCAACTGAGCCACCCAGCCAGGGCTAGCGTGGGTTTCTCATAAACATTTTGGTCTTATCCCATTTTGTTTTTGTTAGGAAAACTAGGCTGGTAGATACATCTAGATTTTAGTATATCTTTTGATAATTTCTTGACACCCTTATGGAGAAAATAGAATTAAGAGATTTGGTTAGGTTGTTATCAAAAAGATGTCGGTTATCTAATGGATTAATGTCTGGCATGAGATCTCTAGGGCATGCTGTAGATGCTGTATTAGTTAACGTTTAGTTAGTAATTTAGAAGGTTTGGAGGCATGCTTGTCAAGTTTGTGGACATTGAGGTTTATTAGAACCAGGATAAGAAAATATTTTGAAATACTTGAGTTGTTGGATCTAACCTAACAAGATGAACTTTACTATAACAAGGCTAAAAACTTTTGTGATGCTAGAAGGAATTTTCAGTAGAGATTTTGATGGGGTGATTTCTGGGGTTTCCTTGAATCCTGACCGAGGAAGATTCTACCACAGTAACCTGCAGCAGATTGCCCATGTCCTGAACCACCTGGACCTAATTTCTTTTGGTTTAAAGAAATTTAGTTCTTAACCATCGTTTAGCTTAGCTATACAACTTAACATGTGTCTAGCTACGTGTAAAGCTTATTATGTTGTGAAGTTAAGATTGCCGTTATTTCTGACTGCTGCAGTGATTTGCGTTTTACATGTGGAATGTAAAATCAGTTTCTTTGCGTTTAAACAGCTGTCTCCTCCTTCTGCAGTTTCTAGTAGTGATGAAGGCCATGAATTAGCCTTGGAACTTAGGGCAACCTCAATTATTTTTTGGATGTCAGCTTGACTCTTATGCTTAATAACAAGGTAAGATGATAACAGTGTTTGTCTCACTTCTTTTTACAATGAAGGCTCGAGACAGTGCACTGTGATGGTCTAGGATTTCGTTGCCTTTCACCTGTTGAAATTCCGCACGCCATTTCTGTGACCACTGTAAACACTAGGCTCTTGTTTATAAGGCGTCTTCTCTGGGATGTTTGTGACATTAAATAAATTTAAAAAGAACACTCTTTATATCAGTATAATTTATATTTATTTTTTTGAAACAGCCAGAATATTTTTAAATAGACCATAATGAGGTATGTTGAAAAGGAGGCATAGGAATGAATAAGTGTGTGTGTGTGTGCGTGTGTGTGTGTTTGGTTTTAAAATACTCTTTGGATTCGGATTCAGTTTGACAGTTTCTGATCAAAATAAAATGTTTTACCAGTTTTGTAAGCCATGTGTTTCTGTATCCCTAAGTCCAATTTAAGTGTCTGCAGGAGTTCCCCCAACCTGCCCCCCTGGCCCCTTTAACTGCAGCCCCTCGTGCAGATCTGTGTTTATTGGCTTAGAGTAGAACTGGCCTAGAGCCCGGTGATGGTCATTTCTCGTCTTAAGGTTTTGGTTATAAATCTGCTTTTGTTGCCAGATCCAATAAAGATTCTTGATTGTTTTTGTTAGTTTTATTACAAGTTCTTGCCAAAGATACAGTATATTATAACCAGAACAGATGTTCTGTTTAGACAAGTGTATTTGCTGTAGAATAACTTAAAATATAAATTAAACAACAATGTGTTCAGCATTAAGGTAACAATTGAGGAACTTTGGGATTTTATGAGTGTTTTTGATAACCTTTACAAATAGAAGAAACAGTGCCTCATTTTGAACAATTGTTTTACAGTTTTTTTGTCCATCTCAGCTTGTGTAGGTGCAGTCTCAGGTCCTCCTAGACCCTCCTACAAACTAACGTTTTAATGCGATCTTGAAAGTAGAATGGAGTTAACCAATTTCATATATGTAGTTCTGCTGTTCCTTAAAGCATACATCAGATAAATAGTATTTGCTTTCATAGAGATATCAGCTTAGTAAAAAATAGTTTTTAATATTCTAATGCTTATAAATAAGTAGGTGAAATAATTATACATAGATCTTTTCATAAATGGTGTACTTGGTGAGTTTCGGAACCATATTATAGGGTTGTAGGTAGATCATTTGGGCCTCTAACCATCTCTGATTCAGGCCCAGTGCAGTCTTGATTTATTGCCACATTCTTTGTTGTAGTGAACACAGACATGTAGTGAATATAAGATGAATGTATCAATATTTATAGGCTGTAATTTCAGCTGTTTTTTGATCATAGTCCCTGGAATAAATTAGATGTATAAGGGATAAGACTGCATTATCAATAGATTTCTAATGGAATAAGTTTTACCTTGAGATTGTTAACTCTTTGTTCTCTTCTTAGTCATATTTTCCTCTTTTCTTAGGCATTCAATAACTTGCTGTTTTTTCTCATCTCTGGCCAAAGTCTTTAAAAGTGTATTCAGCTGATTATTGGGGAACATTTAAGTTGTTTTTTTGTTTTTTAATTAGAACTGTTTGGGTTGTACAGAATACTCTGGTTCTATCTCTCATTTCAATTGCATTACAAGAATGCAGAATTGCTAGAATCCTTTGTTTTGAGATCCTTTTCATTTGGTTATACTGGACTTAAAGATTCTCTGGCCAAAATTTGATACTTGCAAAAAGGAGTTCTTGAATCCACCTTATTTGTGTTATATATATATATTTTTTTTTTTGAGGGGGGAAATCTTTTGATTCCAATGTATTTTATGTGGCTAAATCTTTGTATTATGCTCTCTTGACTTATTGAAATACCACTTTCAAGTTCCCCACATCCGTACATTTCTAAGGTTACACCCAGCTTAATTCCCATTACTTTTCCGCTTCACAGCACTTGAATTTTGAAGAGATCCTAACATTTGGGTTCACATTATGATAATTAGGTTTTAGGCGCATGGGGGATTAAAGATGTCTCAGGTCTAGTTGAAGAATAAAGTTCAGAAGCACTTGTAAAACTTGCCTGATTGGTGGGTAGAGGTGCTTTTATTTATTCACTACTCATGCAGCATTAATCCGTATTTCATCAGGTACCTACAGTGCTGTAATTCTAGATGTGACCTTGGGACTTGATTTACTTCAGCTTCGTTTTCTTTATTAATGTGCCATGAAAGAGGTACATGAAAGATAGCCAACATCAAAGTACCTTTTAAAGTGAAATGGTTGATAGGAATTCCCTGGTATTTAACACTCTCTGTCAAATGTTTCAGCTGGTTTGCATCCTTTTACAAGCTATTGCTTGCCGCACTAAAAGAAATTTAAAGCAGTTACTTCAAGACAGGGCGGTGGGGGCATGGTTATGGTGGTAGTGGTGGCAGTTAGGTGGCAATATTAGCCAGAGAAGAGAGTCCATGAGAATTTAAGAACATATTCTTTTTCAACTGTTCTCACAAGATGGTTTGTTTTTGTGTTTTTCTTTGAGTCCAGTGTGATTTTTTTTTATTTCAATGCAGTATTTATGATTAGAGTGAGGAGGCACTCCTCTTGGTTATAAGAAGATTGAAGAGGGTTGCCAAAGAAAATTCATCAAACCTCTCTGTGAAAGAAAGAATGAAAGGCAATGTCAGTGTCTTATTCAGAGGTTGTTTCACTACTTTAACTTCACAGCCTGTTTATTCTTCGTCGAACCATCTAAGAAAGATATTTTAAACACAGTAACATGGGAAACTGAGTCTTAAGAAGAACAAAGGGAGCAGGACTCAAAGAAGTCTTGCCATATGTATTGTGAAATGTTTATTTTCCCCAAAACACATGTTTTAGAGGCTATTGTCTGTGTTCTAGGCTGAGTATATAGGGGTCGAACTTCTTGTAATTCAGTTTTGAAACTCTGGTTCCTTTTTTGTTTCATATATACCTGTTGGATGTTTCTCCCTACTTCAGAAAAAATGGTTAAAAGCATTTTGCGTTTTAGATAATCACAAGAATTATAGGTTTATTCCTAATGTCTTTATCATTGAACTGTCTGAATCTGAATAGTGAAAATAGAAATCAGAATGTTTTAGAAAATGAAATTAACTTGCTTCCAAATTTATACTTTATTTTCAACTTACTAACATAACCTTGACTTCTTTTAAAGTCTATTATAATAAAAACTTTTTCTGGGGCCTGGCTGGTGTAGCTCAGTGGATTGAGCGCGGGCTGAGAACTAAAGTATTGCAGGTTCGATTCTCAGTCAGGGCACATGCCTGGGTTGCAGGCCATGGCCCCCAGCAACCGCACATTGGTGTTTCTCTCTCTCTTTCTCCCTCCCTTCCCTCTCTGGGGATAAATAAATAAAATCTTTAAAAAAAAACTTTTTCCTAATTAATATTTGTTAAAATGCATTTGTAGAATTAAAATGCTTTAAAAATAGCATATCTTCTTGATATTCTGTGGTTTTGTTTAAACTTACCTTCTTAACTAATTTTTATTCATAAATGGGAGGAAAATAAATTTCATCCCAGACCTCATATTGGTGATGTATTGCACTAAAGTCTTTGGCCTGTGAAGTATAAGAAATCAACACTACAGCTGACACAGAGGAGTTTGGTAATGGTCTTTTCTTTTCAAAGAAAGCAGTTATTTGCAAAAGACTATCTGTCCACACAGAATGAGCTTCAGATGTCTCCTGAAGGGAGATAGCCTAGTAGATGTGGGCAGTGAGCAGGGCATGCAATTCTTGTGACATTTGAGTTTGTGACTAAGGAGGGGATGAGAGAGGTACGTTTTTCCTACTTGTTGATTTAGGAAATGCAGTACTTCTTGCTGCAATTGCTATACCATATGTGGCTCTTCCCAGGCATTAGGAAAATTGAGCTGGGATTGAAAGAATTAGTTAGATATTAGGAAATAGGTATTGCGTTGGCCAAAAAGTATGTATAGTTTTTACTGTAAAATTAAAGATGTTTTTCATTTTCACCAATAACTTTTTAATTTGGATATTTTGAGTATGTCTGAGTATGTTGTCTATCTTCTGAGTGGTAGAATGTTGATTATTCTCAGTTAATTTCTTGATTTTATTGCTATCAACTTCAGCTGGTCTACCTGATTGTGGAGCATCATCCATCGAAAAATCTCTGACAGGAAACTTTGCAAACCACTTTTGATATGTTTGATCAGTCATGGCACCTCTCCATGCACAGCACAAGTCTCTCTCTCTTTTTTTTTTTTGCATTTCAATTGTGTTATTCCTTTTCTTGAAATAATAAAGCATAATATGCTGAAAAGGTTGGTAATTATATTCTATCTTCAATATTAAACTGTCCACACAAAAATTCACCAGTTTTGATAAGTTCTTTTTCATGTATGCTGATATGGCACCTGTAGCAATACAATCTAACAAAATTGTTTCGAATAAGTTAAACTAAGCGCTACTATAGCCATCTTATGGAAAAACAAATGAACTTTTTGGCCAACCCAATAGTAGAATGAGAGCTGGAAGAATTATACCCTTTCATTCATGTCACCTTTTTCTTTAATTCCTTTCCCCCTTTCTCCTTCACACTTAATAGCATCTTCTTTTGCATATATATGGTATGTTCTGTTGTTAATTTGGTCTGACCCATCATGGTCATGGGAATTGGGAGACAAAGTGTAATAACTACCTAAAATGTCATCAAGACCTTATTTTGCAAGCATTTTAGCTTTCCCAAGGCAGACAGCTGTGGAATCCTTTGGTTGACAGAGTGACTCATGCTTTGACTGTTTTTTTAAGGTTCTGAGGTTTTGTGTATCCTGTCTAATTAGCACCAAGTTAAAGCACATGAATTGGCCTGACATTGTATATTTAATCATTCAAACATATTAACTATAAGTTGGTCTAAAGCTTGATTGACAAAGGTCAACATAGCCAAGGGTCATAAGTGGTATTTAATTGTTACTTAGTGGTAAGCAATTTGAGTTTGCAAATGAGTCATCAGCTTAGCAGTTGATCAGTATATTTTTGACTGATTCATTTGGTTACTTAGTTACCCCATTTACCTAAACATTCTACTCTTCAAATCATTTTTATTTTTCACATGAGATTTATGAATCTAGAACTACAAGGGACCACAAGAAGTTGATAGACTACCTTCCCCACTCGCAGGAGGTCTGAGTTGAGGTAGTATGGTTTAAATCGTGATGCGGCCATCATTACCACGGTCATATTGCACTTTCCATCTTTAATTACACTCAGTAATATATTAGAGGTGTGCCTGGTTCAAAATTCAGTTGTTGATGTGACCAAAATGCTAAAGCTTTGAAGAGGACTATAAAGAATCCTCTGTAATGTCTTCAGTGTATAATAGGAAATGTTTTGAGGATGTTCATTTTTATTCAAGCCATATGCTTAAGTTCTAGGATTGTGATTTCCTTCTCTCCCAGGTCCTAGGCTTATTTTGAATTAAAATTCACTGGTTATGTAAAAGAAACTCGGTTATCTATTTTCTTTCTTCTCTCTGCCCTTTATTGGTGTGTGTTTGAGGGGGTGCTGATTCTCAAGCCCTTTGGGAGATTCTGTATCTGATTCTCAATATGAAATGCTACTCTTAGGCTGTTTAGACTTGGGTGATAAAAGTAGTAATTAAAATTTGTACCCCCCAAAATCAGTCTTCTTAATAATTGAATACAGAAAGGCTAGAAGGAGTTAGGGACCTCTGCTCAAATTCTCAGCTTTTGTAACTGGACAGTTTTTTCTTTTGGTGTTTGGCAGGAGCTATGACAAGTAGATAAAGAAAGCCAGGACCATGTTGGGCTTTTGAAATGTCTTAAGACCTTTCAGGTTTGATTTGCTTCTACTCTTCTTCATTTTCTTACTGTTTTTTTCTCACTTTTTTTTCTTTGACTTCCTTCTGTGTACCTTTTCTTATTTAGAAGTGTCAGGTTTGTTTGTGTTAAATGGAAAATATAAAAAGTACCTGTCCTGTTGAGTTTAATATACTGGGGGAAAGTTTGTCACCAGACTCTAGTGTACATACAAAATCCTTTTCCTGTTGTTTACACCAGAGTGAAATATTTCAATTAAATTCCCCTCCACTGTTAGAAGCCTACAATCCTCCTGTAGTTTCAGTTACTTTCATCCTTACTAAGATATTCAAGAGTCTTCTTGTAATACTCAATAATTGTCCCTCCCTTTGACTGTCAGAATTCATTCACTCATTCATATTCAGCAAATACTTATTCAGTACTTTGGTTTGTGCTAGGCACTGTAGGGTCGAAGATGCGTAAACCCTTACCAGGTGGTCATTTTATATCCAATTCAGTAGCCTCTAGCTCATCTGGACTCCTCTTCATATACTGATGCATCGTCCACCCTGTTAAATAATCTTAGTTCTGCTTCTGGTAAGCATTCTTTCTATCTATCCTTGCACCTATTCTTGCTTTCAAACTAAGGCAGTGCTCCAAATGTTATCTTAATTTCCTTTGTCCTCTCTCTGTATCCTTTTTTCCTTGGTAATTTCTCTGTTCACTTTTGGGGCTTTATCTTTTGCGTCAGTGTAGGTTCTAAGTCTACATTCTTAATTTTAAGTTCTCTCCAGAGATCTGGACTCAAAATTTCAGTGTGTTGCTGTCAGTCTCTTGAGCAACCCTCTGGTGCCCCAGATTCAGCAAAACTTAACTCCTTGCTTTTGCTCCCAACCAAACCAAATTTTCTTCATTTATTTTTTGTCCTTTTATGAGCCCCTGCTTTGTTGATGGGCTAGTAATTCCCTTGGCCACAAAATTGGTAATCTTTGATTTCTTATTCTGCTCCATACTAACTCCATTCTAACTCATCAAATACTGTTGATTCTCATTCTGCAATATTTGTTCTATTTTTCTTCCCTTCAATGTCTCCTTTTGGCTAGTCTTCTTCCTTTGAGATTTTAAGCCTTTTATGAGCTGGTCTCAAGCTACTTTGCTAATACAATCTCTTGGTACTTCCGTCCCAGCCCAAGATGTGGTGCTTATCATTCAGGCTGTTGTAATCTGAGTTTGCCCAGTTATCTTTGCGTCATGCCATTGATGCTGTTCGTTAAGGAATTATACAATCAACAAAAATAATACATATACTGGTAATAGTCAAATTATTTATTTATTGTAAGAATTAGCACAGTTATAATTTATAAGCTCATATTTTATTAAATATAACCTAAAGCAAATCCATTTTCAGTATTTTGTTTTATCTTTCAAGGTAGCCTTATTTAAATCTTCTCCTGATCTGCTTCTGTTATGTACAGTGAAATTTTGGTTCTTGTTTTCAGTGGATTCCACTTAAGTACCCTTTGCCCTCATAGGAAGTATCCTGTGATACCAATAAATCTTTATGCCGGGTAAATCGGAATACTTGCTCTTTGAACATGTGTAGGCTCCTTTCTTCTACCTCTTTTGTAGTTAAGAAAACGGGATGTGGAGCCTGGTTCAAATTATAGCTTCATCCCTTACTGCTGTAGTCAAGTTACTCACATCTCTCTGCCCCTTTGTCTCCGAAGTGGGGGTAACAATAGAATCTACCACAGGATTTTGGTGAATATTAAATGGGGTAATACATTTAAAAATATTTGGAATAATACTTGGCAAATGGTATGTAATCAATAAATGTTAGAAGCTACTGTTTTTATTTTAACTGATGAGTGTGTAGGATAATAATTACTATTGTTCATACTGTTTTCTTCCCATGGAATACCTTTTCTCATGCTCTGCCTGCCACAGTCTTATCTGTGCTTCAGAGCATGTCTCGGGTGTCACGTCCTCCGGGAAATTCTCCTCGGTGTCTGCAGTTGGGATTAATCTTGCCTTCCTCTGTCTTCTCATAAAACTGTCTATGTGTTTCTACCATGACACTTAAAATATAGTCTTCTTTATACCGCAGCCATTTATGTAGCTGTTATTGGGATAATTGTTTTTGACTAGGGACGTATCATTATTCATCCTTATAGAAGAGTACCTTGTTCATTATTTTCCCCTGTGTTGGTACTCAAAAATTCAAATTGATTTTAAACAAATTAAACTCTTCCCACCTGCACATATATATGTAGAGAGTGTGTATATATATTTATACACACACATGATCCTTCTACACACAAAGCACTTCTGTAATTGTTGCGGAAGAGACAAAAAATGAAAGGTATGCTTTCCAGATTAAAACAAAATGCTATCTATACATTTAAAAAGATTTAAAAATTGACCATGCAAATAAAAAAGGCTATATTATTTAAATAATAATGAGCTGTGATTAACCACAGTAACAGTGGTTAAATGACCTGCATCCTCACCATTCAGCTTATGACATATGACGTTGTCCATGCTTTAGAAGACCCTTGTTTCTCCTTCACATCTCGTTTCCCCGTCCAGAGATATTCCTAATAAGATACTCTCCTGAGCTCTGTTCATAATTCCATTGCTATTGCTGTTTTACATGACGGCTCCTGCGCAGTAATTAGAATTATACTGTATGTGTTCTTCTGTGAGTTGCTTTTGTTTAAACTTAAGGTTATTTTATAATTTCATTCATTTTGATATTTATAACTGATTCATTAATTTTCACTGTTACATTGAATAATAATTATATGATATTTTTTATTTTATAGTTGATGGATTTTGGGGTTGTTTTCAGTTTTGTTGCTTTTGAAATTCTAATTCATCTGTTTTGTTTAAGTAACAGATGTATTGAGTTATAGTTCGCACACCATACAATTCACCCATTAGAAAGGTACAGTTCAGTGACTTTTAATATGTTCACATATACAAGTAAGTACAACAATCACTGGTGTGAGTTTTAAAACATTCCATCATCATATAGGAAACTGCATACCCTTCAGGTATTGTTCCCCACTCCCTCGCTCTTCTGTTTCTCCCCTGGCCCGAAGCCACCACTAATCCACTTTCTGTCTGTATATACCCTGTTCTGGACATTTCATCTGAATGGAATCGTACCACATACAGTCTTTTGTAACTGCCTTCTTTTGCTAGGCATCATGTTTTCAAGGCTCGTCCATGTTGTAGCATGTATTAGAGCTTTATTTCTTTTATGGCTGAATAATATTCTATTGCATGGCTATACCACATTATGATTATCTGTTCATCAGTTGATGGACATTTGGGTTAGTTCTACTCTTAGCTATTATGAATAATGCTGCTGTGAACTTTCATTTCTGTATGAACATATGTATATACTTGAGTATACACTTGGGTATATACTTACGAGTGAAATTCCTGTGGTAACTATATGTTGAATGGGTTGAGGAATGGCAGACTGTGTGTCAGAGTGTCAGAGCCATTTCACATTCCTACCAGCAGAATGTGAGTGCTCTGACTTCTCTACTTCCTCACCACACTTACTATTTTACTTTTTTAAAACACAGATTTAATTCATTTATTTCAAGAGAGAGGGGAAGGAAGAGAAAAAGGGAGAGAAACATTGATCTGTTGCCTCTTGAACATGCCTCTACTGGGAACTAAACCTGCAACCCTGGCATGTGCCCTGATGGGAATCGAACTGGCGACCTTTTTGCTTTTCAGGATGATGCTCTACCAATTGAGCCACACCAGTCAGGGCTGTTTCACTTTTTTAATTGTAGATATCCTAGTGGGTATGAAATGGTATTTCTTTTGTGACTAATGATGTCTAGCATCTTTTCATATGCTTATTGGCCATTGGTATATATTCCTTGGATAAATGTCTCTCCAGATTCCTTACTCAGTGTTTATTTAGATTATTTGTCTGTTTATTGAATTGTAAAAACTACTTACAATTCTGGGTACAAGTTTCTTATCAGATGAATGATTTGCAAATATTTTCTTCCATTCTATGGGTTGGTTGTGTTTTTACTTTCTTGACTCTCACATTTGAAGCACTGAGTTTTAAATTTTGATGAAGTCTAATTTTTTCTTTTTTTGCTCATGTTTTTTGGGGTCATACACAAAAATTCTTGGCTGAATCCAAGGTCATGAAGATTTACTTCTTCATTTTCTTCTAAGTGTCTATGGTTTTAGCTTTTACATTCAGTCTTTGATCCATTTTGAGTTAATTTTTATGTATGGTGTGTGGTAAAAGTCCAATTTCTTTTGCATGCAGCTGTTCAGTTGCCTAATAACATTTGTTGGAAAAAACTACTCTTTCCCCACTGGATGATCTCGGCCCCTTTATGGGAACTGATTGACCAAAGGAGGACAGGTGTGTCTCTGGGCTTCCGGTTCTTCTGCGTTGGTCCACCTGTCTGTGCTGTGCCACCACCGCGCTTTCTTGGTTGTCATTTTCTATAGCAGGCTTTGAAATCAGGAAACATGTCTTCCATTTTGTTATGTTTCAGAGTTGTCTTTGGCTATTCAGAATCCCTTTCAATTCCATATGAATTCCAGAAACAGCTTGTCAGATTTTACAAAGAAGTCAGCTGACATTCTGTTAGGGATTGTATTGAAAGAGTAGACCAGTTTGAGGATTGTTGCCATTTTAACAGTGTTGCCTTCCAGTCCATGAATATATGATATCTTTTCATTTATTGAGATCTTCTTTAATTTTTTAACCACATTTTGTAGTTTTCAAAGTAGAAATTTTAATTTTCTGTGTTAAATTTATTTCTAGGCATTTTATTATGCTATTGTAAACAGAATTTTCTTATTTCATTTTTGGATTCTTTGTTTCAACTGTATATAAATATAATGTTAATTGATTTTTGTAATTATCATCTATCTTACAACCTTGCTCAACATGTAAATTTGTTCCAACAGTTTTTTAGTGTATTGCTTGGGATTTTCTCTATATAAGATTATGTCATCTATGATAGATGGAAGATACTTTACTTTTCCAATCTGGATGTTCTATCTATCTTTCTATCTACCTATCATTTACCTAACTGTCTTGACTAGAACTCCAGTACAGTGTTGAATAGAAGTGGCCAGAATAGAATCTTTGTCTTATGCCTGCATATATCTGCTCAAACAATAAATCTGATCAGGGAGAAATGCATCCAGTTTTGTTTTGTTTTTAAACCATTAAATCTGATGTTAGCTGTGAGTTTTATTTTTATAAGAGCTTTATCTGGTTGAGGAGGTTCCCTTCTAATCTTTATTTTTTTATCCTGAAAAGATGTTGGATTTGTTTTTGTTTTTTTTTCCTGGATGTTGGATTTTGTCAAATGTTTTTTCTTTGTCTCTAGAGATGATTATGTGAGCTTTGCTTTTATTCTGTTGCTGTGATGTATTATGTTAGTTGATTTTTGAATGCTGAACCAAACTTGTATGCTTGGGGTAAGTGATACTCGGTCATGGTGTATAATTCTTTTATGTTGCTAGACTTGGTTTGCTAATATTTTGTTGAGAATTTCTGCATCCATATTTATAAGAGATATTGGCCTGTAATTTTCTTGTGTTGTCTTGGTGTGCTTTTGGTGTCAGGATAATACTGGTTTCATAGAATGAGTTGGGAAGTGTTCTATATTTTGGAAGAATTTGTGAGGAACTCATATTGTTTTTTTTGTCTTTTTTTTAGTTTTTATTAAAACTTAGTGGTAAAGCTATCTAGGCCTGTTTTTTCTTTGTGGGTAGTTTCTCTGTTACTAATTCAATGTCGTTATTTGTTATGGGCCTATTCAAGTAGTCTGTCTCTTCCTAAGTGATTTTCAGTAGTTCGTGTCTCCCAGGTGCTGTTCAATAAAACCAGGTTTACGGCTTGAGCAGATACAGGCCTGCAGACCTCACTGACCCAGCACCAGCATAGAAGTCCCGCGGGGGCCACAGAGCCTGCTGCTTTCTCTGCGCTGCCCACTCCTGACTGCTTCTTAGGCCCTCCTTTCCTGGAAACTCTTTTGTTTGACTGGGATGTAATTTTTTATTCTTTTACTTTTGTCCTTTCTGTGTCTCATGTTTTAGATATATCTTTTTTTTTTTAAATCCTCACCCGAGGGTGTGTTTATTGGTTTTAGAGAGAGGAAGGGGGAGAGAGAGAGAGCATGCCATTGGTTGCCTCCTATATGTACCCTGACCAGGGATGGAACCTGCAACTCAGGTATGTGCCTTGCCTGGGAATGGAACCCTCAGCCTTCTGGTGTACGGGATGATGTTTCAGCCAACTGAGTAACCCGGCCAGGGCTAGATATATCTTTTTAAACATGAAGGGCAACTTTATGGGTTTGTTGCAAGGATTAATAGAGTTCACGTGTAAAAGTATTAGAAGAGTGCTCTAGTACTGTATATAGCAGAGATGAATTCTCTCCTCTTGGAAGAAAAACACACTAAATGTAGGTGTTGAAAATTTTCTAGAGTTGAAATTCCAGGGAAAATGAATACAAATACATAATTTTAAAAAATTGCATACTCTATGTGTCTGCGTCAGAAATCACGAAATTTGCTTTTGAACCAGCAAACATGCACTTATTGGAATTACCACATAACGAACATAGTAAACACATGTTGACTGTATGTAAAGAAATAAAAGAGAGGATCATGCTTAATCAAAGATAACCTTATAAACGCCTTAAGTGACCCCTGGGTTCTTGGAAGTACAGCAGGCCAGGGACCTTTCGTTTATTGTTTGCTTTGTGAAGCCTTTCTTTCCTTGGGCTAGTGGAGACCAGGGTTTGGTTTGGAAGGGGTGGGGTGCAAGGTGAGGTAATGGTAAGGGCCTGGGGATACCCACGTTTTAGGGGTGAGGACCCTCAAGTGGGGGCATGGTAAGGGCATAAAGTTGTTCCCTTTCTCTTTCCAGGAATAACTGACATTTGTATGTATCTGTATTTGAGGAAACGAAACATTTTTTTTTCTTTTCCCATGCTGTCCTACAACCAGGATCTGTCTAGTCCCTACTTCATTTTTTTAGCAGCTCACATGGAGAAAGCACAAATCTTCCATTTCTCTGAGCAGAATGAGACTTAAACATTTTAGTTGTACAAACTAAAAAAAATACATGCTTTTGGCAGCTTGTAAATTGGCTCATTAATGTAAACAAAATAATCAGATCAGATATTTGTGTTTAAAGAGATTTAGTTGCTTGAGTACAGCTGTGTCCTTTACGGAAAGAAATTTCAGGTCATTATTCTGTGCTCTCCTTTTCTAACCTGTTCCTTTATAGTCTGTCGAAAACATAAAGAAGATGTTTCCCTGGTTGATTCTGAAGAAAGCCCCAGGCATGTTGTAAAATGTGAAGTGGAAGATTATTGCCTACCTCATCCTTTGGCTGTGGTTTCTAAACAAGGTGCTGTGGATTAGCGTAAATGAGAGGCATGACCTGGGGTTTGGGGGCCTCCCTCCCTCCAGTCTTTCTTCCCTCTCCCACTCACAAACCACTCAGTTGACAAGTACTTTCAGCCTAGTTTGGAAATTACTGTACAATACTGTTCTGCCATTCATTCTGTTCAAAGTAATGTCATACAGCAGTGTTGAAGTAAGTTGGGAGGTGCTATGGATAATTGAAAATTCAGTAGATTCTTTAAAAACTTCGGCTGCAACCAAAGCATCACAGGTTCGACTCCCAGTCAGGGCACATGCCTGAGTTGCAGGCCACAGACCCCAGCAACTGCACATTGATGTTTCTCTCTCTCTCTCTCTTTCTCCCTCCCTTCCCTCTCTAAAAATAAATAAATAAATAAATCTTTAACAAAAAACTTCGGCTGCATAGAAGAGCCTGAGGTGGAAAAGTAGTATCAGAGTGATTGGTGAGGGACTGTGCCGATGGAGCCACGGCCTCCCCTGTAGGTGGTCCCCGAGAATCAGCTCTGCTCCTGGCTAGCTGTCTGTCTTTGGGCACGTTTCTTAATCTCTCTGAGCTTCAGTTTTCTGATTAGTAAGATGAGAATATTCATACCTGCCTCTCGGAAATATGAAGATTAATGAGATACCCATACTATGCTGAATATAGTACATAGTTCAAAATAGTGGTTAAGAATATGGGCTCTTGAGTCAGACTGTCTGTGTTCATATTATAACTCTACCACTTACTAATTGTATGAACTTCAACAGATTACCTAACCCCACTGTACCTGTTTCCTCGCTTTTATGTGAGATAATAGCAAGGTTGTGGTGAAGATTAAAGAAATTAATATGTATGTAGCACAACAGTGTCTGACACTACAGGAGTTAACTCTCAGTAGTAGCTAATAATAGTGTCCTTTCATTCTGCAGTGGTTTCGCACTTCTTGTCCAGTAGGATGTAATTTCATCCGTTCTCGCCTGCGCCAGATTCTCACTGACCTTGCTGTTCCTGAGCCGAAACACTATTAAACGCAAGTGTCTTAGTCATGTCGCTCACTTCTGTGTTTTCTCCTGAGATACAGAGATTCCTTTCAATATTAAAGAGTGACACTCAGTGATAAAAAGGACTAAATAAGGATATTTGATAAAGAATATAGTCTGTTATAGCTGTTCATAATCTAAGACAGACTTGGAGTTTTGGGTTGATAATGCTTTGAAAATGGTTAATGCTATAAAATTTGAAGGTATGAGGAAGTCGTTAATAATTTTAATAGTGGTTTAAATGAGAATTGGAACACTTTAAAAAGCATTTATTCGAGAGATTCTGTAATGAAAATAGATATTTCTTCTGGGAACCTAGACTCAGACTCTTTATTGATTTCCGTAGTGATGGAGCCAGAG
Organism: Tonatia bakeri; assembly: GCA_004024845.1. Lineage (NCBI taxonomy): Eukaryota > Metazoa > Chordata > Mammalia > Chiroptera > Phyllostomidae > Tonatia > Tonatia bakeri. The sequence continues at coordinate 38,216 of PVIA01011173.1, forward strand.
ATTTCGGAGGGTGCCAACACCCTCGTTCCATTGTGTTCTTGCTGAGAAGGGTGCTGAGAGTGACGCGTGTTTGTCTTCATTTCAGTGATGGATTATGTAGGCACACAAGAAAGTTGTTTCTCTGCCTAATTTTAGCCCGAAAGGTAGATAAACCAAGTCATAGTTAAATGATCTGTGTTGGCATGTGTTTCGGAATGGTTTTTTTGCACTTTAGGAAATGAAATGTAGTAATAAAGTAATCCTTTTTTCTGTCTTGAATTGCCAGATAAATTTTATTTCCCACATTTAATTATTTTTGGTTGAGATTCATACCATTACTTGTGATTATATTTGTGTTACTTAGTACTTCTGGTTGTCCAGTATGCTACCTGACCCCACCGAATGATCCCTGCTAATCTCTTTCTTCAGTAGTAGGTCACTGCTTTGTAGAATGTGATTTCATAAACTGGGAGTGACTCTCAGTAAGAATTTCAAATGATTTCTTCCTTAGTTAAAAAAAGAAAAAAAGAAAGAAAGCGTTTACTCCAGTCAAAAACCAGGAACCTTGCCTTCAAGTATTGACTTTAGGAGTTTTTTGGGGAAGTATTTGTTCCTTTATTGTAAATCAGTTTGTTTTATAGTATGTAAATCATTATGCACTTTTCTTATAGGTTAATAAAAGTAGATTTTAGTAAATTCTTTACTTCAGACTTTTAGAAATAATATCCCATGGCTTTATTACTGCTTCTCAAGTACCCTTACACCTTTCGTTTATTTCCCACAGTAGCCTTGTGGTTGGGAGTATTATTCACATTTCCAGGCGAGGAAACTGATCTGCAGGCTGGTAGGGGTGGAAGACTGAGTGGAATGGGGATTCAAATCCAGCCTCTCTGATTTTAAACCTCATGCTTTTTCCAGCACACATGCTTTTTCACCTCTTAATTTTTAAATATGGCAAGTATTTCCAGAAAGCTTGACTTAAGGGAATAAGAACTCCACCAGAACTCTCCCAAATAGTTTGTTAGTAAGGAAGTAGAATACATTAGTAGTATTCTAATATAATAATTTTAATATTCTTCTAATATTCTAATATAATTCTAGTATTCTAATATAATTCTAATATATTCTAATATAATATAATAGTAGTAGTAGAATACAGTAGTTGAACATTTTCCATTTTCTTCAGCTTTTTAAATGATTTAGAATTCAGCACAAACTAAGTTTGTCTCAATACTAAGTTGAAACTAACTGTTTCATTAACTGCTTAGTGTTTATTAAGGGAGCATTCTTGAGGAGGAAAACTTTCAGGGGGTAAAGTAGCCCTTGTTATGTAACTAGACTACGTAGTACTGATAATGTTCTCATCGGTACCCAGGCAGTTTTTGAGCCTGAATCTCAGCAGATGATAGAAAATAATCACTGGGGGATTATCTTTGGTCTAATGTAGTTTTATATGGTGAAGAATGTGGGGGAAGATGCCCTGGTGGTGTGGCTCAGTGGATTGAGCACCAGCCTGCAAACCAAAGTGTCACTAGTTCGATTCCCAGTCAGGGCACACGCCTGGGTTGTGGGCCAGGTCCCCAGTTCGGGGTGTGTGGGAGGCAACCACACATTGATGTTTCTCTCCCTCTCTTTCACCTCCCTTCCCCTCTCTCTAGAAATAAATAAAAATCCTTAAAAAAAAATAAAGAATGTGGGGGAAGAAAGAGAAGATCTCTCTACCTCTTCTGGTGAGCCAACCTGTGACCATTGCTGGAGCTATGGGTTAAATGTTATAGAAAAATAGTGGAATGACAAGGAAGGAAGGAATCTGAAGGTGGAGCATGATTTCTTGCCTTTGAAGGGGAGGAAAACTTGACCCTTGATTCTGTTAAGTTCAAGGGCCTGAACTTGAAACAGAAAAGCAACAAGTGCATTTACTATAGGTTCGGTATGACGTGAGAGCCTTCATGCTGAAATGAAGACCCAAAGAAATAATGCTGCCTGAGCGTTTTTGCACTAGATGAAGAGGGGAAGGTTGTGGGGAAATGTGGCAGGGGACAGAAAGGGCCCAAGCTAAGGGTAGTCAACTGGGGGAAACATAGAAAAGGCCTGTGCACTTGGATTCCTCTTGGCCATTCATTCGTCCTCGGAGATCAGGATACTCCTTTCCTCCAAGTACAGGGAGGGTGCCTCTCGTGAATGACCTAAGACGAGCTTCGGGGCAGAAGGGGAGGCCACAGAGTCCCTTCTGTACCTGCTGTGTCTTGGGTTCTTTCAGCTTAAAATAACTATTCTGTTGAAGTGGCATATTTGGGGATGACATATGAGGATTCCCCTAATTTTCTGGTATTACTTCCTGTTAGCTGCAGGGCTGTACTCCAGGGGTCATTTGTGAGTGGTTGTTGGTTCTTGGTTGGCCCTTCTCAACGTGAGGTTTTCATCTCTTTTGGAAAGAGATAAATTATCCTTGGGAACGTAGGCTAGAAGTAGCTTAAGGGGTGCAGACTGTTCCTTCCTCTCACAGCACAACATGAGGTTTATTTCCCCACAATTAACAAGGTATGGCATGGGCTTAATGAAGAGAATTGTTCATGTATGAGAGTTATAATGGAAGGGGGGTCGTTTGCTTCACCAGTGAATTCTTTGCACTATAAAAATTTCATTTTGCAGTTCCTTTAGTTACTAAGCTCTCTTGTTGCATTCAAATGCATTTTAAATGGAATCTGACTTATAAAAAATCTGGTTAAGAGCAGAATCATTGCCTTTTTGTTCAGAACACAAGTGGGTAGTCACTTGGAAATAGAGACTTCGATATATGCTCTTGGTTTAAATGCCTGAATTGGGTGTGCCAGAAAATTGTGTTATTCTTTGAAATTTAAAAATGTTTTCAACAGATAAGTATAATTTAGTATCTTGGTAGGATTATCTTATATAGGTTTAGGTTTCCTTTACGTTGGGTTAAGTGATGGATGTTTTGCTGAATAGACCCGGCTGAAAGTTTCTAAGTCTAGAGCTGTGGTTAGCAACAGGGCTCTGGAAGTTAAATATACTTAGGTCATGTAAATGTGCATTGAACTAAGGGAAGATATTGCCTCGGTAGAAAACTTGGGGAAATGAGAGTCAATTATATGAAAATTTTCTCTTCCTTCCTTTAAACAATCTTCAGGTTTAGAAGCATACTTAGAAAAATAATGTTTTAATTGGAAACCCCGTTTGGCAAAACTCAGGGCTTGACAAAATATGTGGGTCTCCCTGCTGCTTTGCATAAGAGATGGATGATGGTGATAGGGGAGGAGAGAAAGGAATCAAATGTAGGATTCCAGCTCCTTTGCAGGATAAAGCAGTGCAAAGAAAATAGCCATGCTGTGTGTCTCAAAGGGCCCTTGTGTGGGTGTTTCAACTTAAGAGGGGATTAGCATTGGAAGTCTGTGATCATGTCAAATATTTGTAATTGAAGGTGGCTGTTGAAAATAATTCTTAACATAACTGAATTCTAGCAGTCTTACTGAGGATGAGGTAAGTGGAATGAATAGGAAATGACCTGTTTGTCATCGCCTGACCACAAAGCCAAGAAACTTAGTATCTGGGAATAGAGACTTTAGAAAGCAGAAACACTGGGAAATGTTTGCTAATTCAAATCAAAAAAGCTTTGTGTGAAAAGTGCAGAAGGAAGATATACATGGGAATATACAAGGTCTGTCCAGAAGGTATCCAGCCCTGTAATATGAAAAATAGAGACATTTATTGAAGAAGATACAAGATATAAGAAACATGGTATGTAGGACATTGATGCCTCAGTCCCCTTCAAAGTAGGCACCTTGGGGCCTCACACATTTCTCCCAGTCACCATAAGCTCCCCAGTTGCATTTTCCTGAATCTCATCAATGCACTGAAATCCCTTCCCTTTCAAAGGTGATTTTAGTTTTGGGAAAAGGCAGAAGATGCAGGGTGCCAAATCTGGGCTGTGGGGGGTTGAGTCACCTGGGTGATTTGATGTTTCACAAAAAAACTGCATGAGATGTGATGCATGTGTGGGCATGTTGTCTGATGAAACTGCCAAACACCAGCTGCCCATGGCTGCGGCCTTCTGAATCATCCAGATAGTTTCTGTGGAGGAATGTGCAAACTTAACACAAAATTTGATGCAGATTCATTGCTCCACTTGCTCAGTCATTTTGAGTGTGACAGCACAATAGTACACATGGTCATTCAATGGCATCTACCGCCCCCGACTGACTAGTACAGTGAAGTCGTCATTGTTCACACATGTGCATTCCAGTCCCCTCTCCTCGGCTGACGTTGTGCAAACCATTCTTGTTATATTGACAGTGACTGGACTTTTTCCTGAGAGACTTTTTCATATATCGTTGAATTTTTGTTTTTAACACTGTCCCTTGCCACAGTTAAAAACAAACCTTTTGATTACTTTAGTAGGCACAGGTTATATAATAATAGTAGCCACAGGTCATATAGTGACTTTTGCCAAACTGTTAAGTATATGCCTCATGTAAACAGTCTTATTTTATGAGCTTGTTTGTCCTGCTGCCTGTATTTCTGTCCTTTGAAATCAAGTCTTAGAACTTCTTGGGGAAGTTCATGGACAATGAGTAGTTCTTTCCAGTAGATGAACGAGACGCTCACTTCTGGGGGTAAATTGTGAATGTTGTACTGTGTAAATTAATCTGGAGTTTCGGGTGAAAAAGGTACAGTGCGATTGGTTGCCAAAGAACCCGTGTGCACTTCGGCTACTAAAGGAACGAACGCGTCTCCAGGGCAGTCTGGGAGTGATACGCAGCTTTTGGAAAACAACAAGGCAACAGGAAATGTTTTTCTCGGAGGATGTGACTTGCTCGTCCAAAGCAGTAGAGAAGCATTAAGTGATTTGTGGTGGATTTTGTTTTCCTGAAGCACCTTCTACAGTCTGAAATTCAGTCGGTTGTTGTGCCAAGGGATAGATGCACTGACCTTGTCACAGAGTAAGCACAGATTTCATTTCACTGTGGTTTGTTAGTTCACTTATGTGTATCCGGATCTCCAACCTTGGCTTTTTATAACTCTGTCATTCACTATGAAAACACTCGTGTTTCTCTTTTTTCTTTGTATTTGTTCATTTGAAAAGCCTTTCAAAAGGAACTGCAGCCTGCATGTGATTATAGCTATCAGTAGCACTCAAACTAACTGCTGAGATGAAACTTTTCTTTTTGGACCCCACTAATTTCAGATATCAGTAGAAAAAGAAGAATTTTTCCCCCATTAAAAGGCCCGACTTTACTAATTGGTAGCTGCTCTTGGGGTTGAGCTAGATTTCTCAGGGACAGCATGTGATAGAATAATTTTTGACATTTTAATTCGACAAGAAACAGTTCAGAGAAACGACGTAGACATGTGCCTGAAGTGAAGTCTTCTTTTGCTGTGATCGCGATGCCAGCACAGGGAATGCCTTTGAACGTCTGCAGCACTTTGCACGCCCTGTGATCCATTTAATGTGATAGTTCAAGCTCCTTGGCAGGCCTTTCCTTAGGAGCTTCACCTAAACCACTCTCACAGAGTTGAAAGGCTTCTTCCATAGATGTTACAATGGGGGGGGGGAATGCAGTAAATGCTAATCTTTGTGAAAATTACAGCTTTCCATAAGGACAATAGATTTAGCTACAACGTGTAAATTCTATGTCTCTTTATTATTTAATCATATTAGAGTCTACATCTTCCAACTCAGAAGCATAATTTGTTTTAAAAGTTTGCCCTTGGCATTGAAAATGGTGGAATAGACTAATTTCAGATACAAGTTATTTTTTGTGTTGTATAACTTTACATAATGGAAAATTTATATTTTTAAATGAAGTTAAACCTTGAAAGAAAGATAGAGTATGCCCACACTTCCACTAGCTAATTTATTTCTGAAAAAATTATCTTAGAAATTTGTGTTTCACCAAGTACTTTGGGGAATTTTTAGAGGGCCAAATTGGAACTGAAATGGATGTTTGACAAATATCTGCTGACAGACGACTAGTTTCTAAGTTTGGGAAGCAGGTTGAAAGAAAAGGAAAAGGGATTTTTAGTTTTTTCTTTGTGTGTGTGTGTGTTTCTAATAAGTGAGCTTTTGTTTTTCAACGACTAGATAAGATTAGAAATGGATACTCTCAAACTTGCCCATAATGATGGTGATTTATTCCAGGCGAGGAAAAGATACTCATTTTACTACCAGTATACTTGTCCCCCTGAGATTAGGGTGGATAAAAGGTTTGGAGAAGTAGACTACTTAGGGCGATTGGTTACATTTTGTTACTTTTTTTTTTTTTTAAGATTTTATTTATTTATTTTTAGAGAGGGAAGGGAGGGAGAGAGAGAGAGAGAAACATCAATGTGCAGTTGCTGGGGGCTGTGGCCTGCAACCCAGGCATGTGCCCTGACTGGGAATCGAACCTGCGATGCTTTGATTTGCAGCCCGCGCTCAATCCACTGAGCTACGCCAGCCAGGGCACATTTTGTTACTTTTTTACAAGCCATTATTAGTTTGTATCTTACATGTTTTGGTGGAAAATATTTTAATGGAAAAATACTTTAATGAATTTGCCAGTCCTGTCGGTGTATGTGTACACACTTACTTGCTCTCTTGAAAACATTTATGTGCCTCCTTCCCTTGCTCTCCCTTCCCCCCTTTTCTCTCTTCTTTCTTTTTCTTTTTCCTCCCATTTAAATATGGGGAAGAAGTTAACATCTTCCATATCATTCTGTATGAACGCCCATGATTATAAGTTTGTTTCTTGAAGACTTATGATCTAAATCATTTTTATATCTATTTTTCATAAAATCATCTATTTCATTTAGCAGTTCATTGTTTATAGTTGCTCATGAAGAAGAAACACCACTATTCAGTTTTCCTACAAAATGCAAGTCAGTTATTTAAATAGATGCACACTTGAGTTTGTATTCTAACATCTTTCTGTTTTTGCTTTCACTTTCGAATGAAAGCGATGTTGAAATACGACTCCAAGTGTGAGGTGTGTATCACTATTACTGTAGAGACTGTCATTTTACTCACAGTTTTCCTGTGTTTGAGTTAGAAAACTTGAAACTAACAGGAAAGTTTCACTGGAGCTCTTGAATAAAACATACATTTTTAGAACAGCACCAAGCCATTGAAAACTTTCTTTGGAATGGAGACTACACACTTAAGACAAACTGAGTGGAAATAAAATCATTTTAAAGCTCTGTCGCCATCGTGCAGACTGACTGGGAGGTCACCGCCAGCGCGGGGAATTAGGAAGTCTGCAGTTTAAATTCTTCAGGATCAGATTATGTCGAGGATTTTCTTTGCACATGGTGTTAAGTCCATATCAAGTGACAGCTGTAACTGTCTTTTACTATTTTTTACCTTTCAGAATCCCAGAACACAGCGTTCATTTTCTTCTAACTTGTGTTATTTTTATATTTGTTTCTAATTTTCAAGAGTATATACCTTTAAGTTACAGTGTGACTAAATATCTGAACAACCTTCTAACTTTCTCTAGTGTATTGTGTTTTTAAAATTACATACGTATCTTCTGGCCAGGATTTAAGAATTTAGGGAATGGAACTCTTTTAGGAGGGGTTGGGTAAGATGTCAGTGTTTCTGGGTAAGATAAGGCCGGGATCTTATGTTTACTCATTTGTTAGTTTTAGGGTTCCCTCCACCCCAGTCCTCACTCCCATGATTTTGTCTTAGCATTAAGCACTGTTGAGATTAAATACATTTGCCAAAAAATAAAGTCCAACAGTGAAGATTTAAAATTGCCAGGGATATCGAAAGAGATAGTAAAAGGTTTTAGAAATCTAAAGGGAGATTTGACTGCATGGAGATTTATCTTTATGTTTTGGAGAATGTTCAGTGATTTTAATAAATACGGTCCTCTGTGCTTCGGCTTAATCAAAGAGGTAGTTGCAGTGAGGGTCATGCCAGCATATGTTTAACTGCCCTGGACTCCTGCTTTGCTGTGGAGTGAAGACATTGATGGCTCTTCACCATGACATTGAAAATTATGATATAACTGTATCGGGCTTATCCTAGTTCTGCCTATATTTCAGTTGCAATGTGTACTAAACCCAACTCCAGTGCAAAGCTTGTCCATTTGCATGATTTTGAGCCACGAATGTTCTTTTTTTTTTTTAGTGTGCATTTTGTTTATGTTAAATCCATACACTCACTGTACACAATTTTTTGTTTTTAAATTCGAAGCCACTTGTCTCTTCCAGGAAGAATTTGGGAATATTTGCTGTTTTTTTTTCCAAATGATTTTTTTTTTTTATTTTAATG
>PVIA01011174.1:0-46461 GCA_004024845.1 Tonatia bakeri
CATTAGTAGGATAAGGGGAAAAAAAGAAAAAAAAAGAAAAAAGAAAGAAAGAAAAGAAAGAAGAAGAAAACACAGAGAGAGAGAGAGAGAGAGAAAGAAAAAATAAACAAAGAAACACCAACAACAAAAGCAAATTTAAAAAACAAACAAACAAAAAACAAACACACACACACAAAAAACTCTTGTTGGTTTCTGACTGGCCAAATCAGTGTTTCTGTTCCTGCCAGCGCAAGCAGGTTGAGGAGCGAGCGGTTAGACTGCCTTTCCCCTTTCTAAGACAGAGCTCAGTCAGACTCAGGGCTGGCCACCAGCTTTTCCCAGAAACGATTGCTGTCTCCGCCTGGTTTCAGGGCGCAAGCTGCGGACGTGGCAAGGTGTTGCGCCCCTCCCCAAGCTTCGCCACCACAGGCTCTACGCTCAGCGGAGCCCCCGCCTCTCTTCCGGGGTCACGGTGCCTGGGCCGGGACTGCGAGGGGTCCCACACTTCCCCTCGTGGGCTCCCCGTTCTCGGGAAGCGCTGTCTCTCCTCCGGTCTCCAGACGCACTCTCTGGGGTTTGGGAAGGGTCGCGCCCTTCCCTTTGCCTCCGCTGCAGACCCCAGAACCCAGGAATAGCTTTGTCTTTTCTGGGTTCTCCGTTTGAGTGAGGAATCCAGCAGGGCGCGTGCCCGCGCCAAATCGTCTCAGCTCCGGAAGCCCTTCCTTTGTTCCCAGATGGCCGTGGGGTCTCAGTCCTCCCCAAAACCACACACACCCTTGTTTGGGGGCACGGGCGCCCACGGGAAGGACTCCACATCCACGGCAAGGCCTCTCCTGGTCCGGCAGACTGGGTACTCACTGTTCCCCGTGGGTGCGCACGACTCCTGCGCTTCTGCTTTCCATCCCCTGACTGGGGACGGGGCGGTGTTCAACTCTGCTCTCCCGGGTGCCCAGAGACAGACCCATGGGCGCGGGCATTCTCTGCGCCCAGCACAGGTCCCTTCCGGCCTCCTACCGTCTGTTCATTCAATATCTGGATAACTTCTGATGCCCTATTTTCATAAATGTTGCGATATCCGTGGTCTCCTGCTCTGTTTCTCCTCAGATGGGCCAAATTCTCCCCCGAGCACTGGAGAGGGTGATCAAGACTCCTCCTCCAAAGCCGCCATCTTCCTCCCCCCTCTATTCCTAATTTTTGACTGAAACTCCATGCTGTTTTCCACAGTGGCTGTACCAGTTTACATTCCCACCAGCAGTGAGTGAGGGCTCCCTCTTCTCCACAACCTCTTCAATACTTGTTATTTCTTGCTAGGTTGGCAACAGATTAACAAAGAAGCAAACCAACAAATAGAAACTCACAGACACAGACAACAGTATTGTGGTTGCCAGAGGAAAGGGGGTTGGGCATGGAATTATACATTAAATCCTCTGAGAATTTACTCATTTTTATTTTGAAACTTGTACCCTTTTACCAGCCTATATATAGAAATTTCAAACAATAACAATTTACTAGTTTTTAAAATTCTGTGAGATTCTTTGGCAGCCTTTCTGCTGACTTGGCATGCCTTCAGTCACATGTGGATGGGTTCAGGGATTTCTGGGGAAACTGAGAGGCTTCTTCCTGACATAGTAGTAACATGGCAGCATTCCAAGAAAGTAAACACAGAAGCTAGAAGCCTAGAAAGTTACATGACATCACTTCTGCCAGATTCTGTTGATGAGCTGAAGTCAACACAAGCTCAGATAAAAGGGTGTGGAAACAGACAGGGTCTCATGATGGGAAGAACAAAAATGTCAGACTATAAACAGGCATGGGAACTAGAATGGGAGGAATGTATGACCATATTTTCCAATTTATTATGTCCTCTTGTTGATATCTAATATGCTAGAGGCTAATATTTCTAGGTTAATGTTGATTTAAATTCTATTCATACCACATCAATTATTAAATATAGTTTTATTTCCCTCTCTCCGAGAGTATCCAGTACTATTGAAATCTACATTCTGACTCCAAAACCAGGCTTCTAATTTTCTTTTTTAATTATATGTATATTTTATTTTCCAATATGGAAAGATGATTAGGTGACCAGTGAAAATTGTGTTCCTTTTCTGTAACTGCTGGAAAATAGCCTATAGTCAGAAACTACATTTTATAGTTGGAGTGTATCTAGATAAATTTACAACATTAAATTTTGGCTAAAGAAATTCAGGTGAAAATGATACATGCTCCTTATAGACCTGGGTCTTAAAACTGCATTGTAACTGTAGCAATTTTCAAACCTCGCTTAAAACACCCGGCTGTCTGACTGACTGTAATGATTTTTAAACCTTGCTTAAACACCCAGCTGTCTGACTGAAGCTGCAGAACCCTGCCTTCTCCCGGCTGGCTATGGACACGCATAAAAACCTCCTTGCTGTAGTGTGCAGAAACTGGCTCTCCCAGCTACGGACACGCTTAAACATACTTGCTGTTCCGTGCAGAACCCAGCCTTCTCCCGGCTGGCTATGGACACGCTTAAACCCACTATAGAAATAATCATGGGCAGAAACAGTTTTCTGAGTGGAAGTCAAAGACAGAGCGCTCACTCTCCAATTCTTTGAGCCGCTCTGGGCTAAATCCCCCTAGGGGGAAGAGCCCTTCCTTTGTCCCAGTGGGTTTTTATTGAGAAAGTAGACACAGCTTGCGGATTGACAGTCTGGCAGAAAGGATCAAAGGGAACATGTATCTTACAAGGATGCTAACAGAGTTTTTGTTGTGATTCCGGGCAGAGATTGGAGTTTTATCATATGAAAAGACTACAGGTTTCAAAGGTTTCCTGACTGTGCCTTCAAATTCCAAGTTAATAACATCCTCCAGCAAACAGATTTCACAGGATCTTGCATATTCTTTGTCCCAGGCCTAATTACCCCGGGGGTCCACCATCTCTGGTCTAAGCTGCCCCTTCCTCAGGCTGTTTGCTAAGTGAGCCCTGGGAAGGGCTGGAGACAGAGACAGCAAGGAGACTTGGATTTCTCACATCTGAGTACAAAGACTCAGGCTAAGAGGGGCAGGGGTAGATGCCAATCACCCCTTCCTTTCCACAGCCCCTTCATTTATTTCCACAGTCTCATGAGACTTATTCCACAGAGGCCTTTATGAGATCAGAACCTGGCTTAGGTTTCCCCTCCCTTTGAGGAGTCTTACCCGTCATTGATAACTGATCTAGCATTAAAGGCCAGGCACAGAACAAGTAGCATTCATGCCAGGGGAATAAGTTTTGTCTCCTTAGTGGCTCCTGATCCGGAGGTCTCTCACTCAGCGTAAGTCACAAGGGGTCACAGCTTCCTGAGACAAGGCAGGGTGGTCCCCAACAGAACTCTTCATCATATTTCTTCTTCCATCTGTGGATAAAGTGTGGACATCTCCAAAGTGATCTTGGAAATCACTTCTCAAAAATTAAAGAACCTCCATAATTCTCATCCACAAATAAACAGATTAAGCAATATCTTCTGAACTTGTCATTCCACTATTAACTAAATTCAGGTATACAATGAAAAACAAACAAACAAATAAAAACTCTTTTGTATTGGAAATAAGTTTTCAGTGATTATCTGTTATTTTAGCCAATAATTAGCTCAACTACTATAAGGGTCTTTATTCCCTTCAAATGAATGTGATAAAATAATAGTTACATGCTTTCAGACAATATGGTAATACGATAAGCTATATTTTATTCATATGTGTGGTAAATACACTAGATAATGATGTAGGTAATAACAAATAAGGAATAATAAACAACAAAACATTAGATAAGAATATTAGTCTCATTCCATTAATTATAAAGTGTTTCTTTGGTTATATGAGACACATAAGATACAGAAAGGAAGATAAATCCATCTATCGATTTCCTATTAAGAAAGAGAAATCTGAATTCCAGTCAAGATGGCAGTGTAGGTAAACACAGCTCACCTCCTTGTACAACCACATCAAAATTACAACTAAACTGTAGAACAATCACCATTCAGAAACTTAGTCCTACAACTATGGAATAGGAAACAACAATGAGACTGGTAGGAGGGGCAGAGATGGAGAATGGGCTGGTCCTACACCCACATGTGGAATATAAAAATTGAGAGGGATATTATAGGAGTGAGGGGTTCCAGCCCCACACCAGTCTCCCCAGCCCAGTTTTCCAGGGCCATGAAGATAAGTCCCATACTTCTGACTGTAAAAACAAATTGGGATTGAGGCTGTCTTCTGGAATACAGAAACTGCTGGAGTCTCCAGTAGTTCCTTTTAAAAGACCCACACACAGACTTATTTGGACTCACTCCCTCTGACTCCAGCATGGGTATAGGAGGTTGAAAGATATCAGAGACTAACAGGGAGGAACTGAATTGTCCAACATCAGAGTGAGATCTGGGGGACATATTTCTCCCAGACAGGTGTGCTGGCAGAGACAATTATTCTTTTTCTTAGCCCTCCCCCAACAGAGGAATCAAGTGGGCACAATATCCAAGACACCAACAATCTGGCTCACATTTGCCCTATCCTGTGATTCCCTGAGACCTGCCCCACCCAACATTCAGGCCCCCACAAGAGCTGTTTCCAGTGACTTTTCCATATGAATGGTTTATCTTGGCCCATGGTTCAGATTTCCTTAAATTATCTCAAACAAGAGGCATCTGGTGAGCAAAGCCCCATACCTCTAGCTAAATTGTATCAGGTCAAGCACTAGCATTGATTCACAGGTTGGCTACTCCTGGGCATCTACAAGCCCAGCAAAATAGCACCTATCTGCAGATGGCTTTTGTCACTAATGCTGTGTGACCCCATAAAGAACACAGGTGGTGGCCGACATGGGAAGTGCTAATAGCAATCAAAGCTAATCTACAAGAGGATGGTGTGGATACCCCACAGAGTGGGCACACCTTGAGTACACAACTTGGGTAATGGAGGAGGCTGTGCCACTGGACCTTGAAGGACACCTACCACATTAAGCCATTCTGTCAAGCCTGGGAGATGTAGTAGCTCTAAAAACAAACACGTGGAGGCTGACAAAATGAGGAGACAAGGAATCATGGACCTAATAAAAGAACAGAACAAAACTCCAGAAAAAAAGACTAAATAAAATGGAGAAAAGCAACCTATCAGATACAGAGTTCAAAACGCTGTTTATATGGATGCTCAGAGAACTTAGTGAGGACCTCAACAGCATGAAAAAAGAACCAGTCAGAAATTAAGGGTACATAAATTGAAATAAAGAACAATTTACAGAGAAGCAGTAAAGAAGATGAACATGAGAATCAAATCAGGGATTTGGAACATAAGGAAGCAAAAACAACCAATCAGATCAGCAAGAAGAAAAAAGAATGAAAAAATGAGGATAATGTAAGGAGTCTTTGGGACAACTTCAAGTGGACCCACACTGGCATCACAGGGGTACTGGAAGAAGAAGAGAAAGAGTGAGATATTGGAAACATGTTTGAAAAGAGAGTGAAAGGAAACTTCCCTAACTTGGTGAAGAAAATAGACATACAAGTCCAGGAAATACAGAAAGTCCCAAATGAGGTGGACCCAAACAGATCCTTTTCAAGACACATCACAATTAAAATGCCAAATGTTAAATACAAAAAGGGAATCTTAAAAGCAGCAAGGGAAAAACAGTTACCTACAAAGGAGCCCCCATAAAACCGTCAGCTGAGTTCTTAAAAGAAACTTGGCAGGCTAGAAGGCATTGGCAAGAAATATTCAAAGTCATAAAGAACAGGGATCTACAGTGAAGATTGCTCTACCCAGCAAACCTATCATTTAGAATCAAAGGGCAGATAAAGAGCTTCCCAGACAAGAAAAAGCTAAAGGAGTTCATTGTCACCAAACCAGTACTATATGAAATGTTAAAATGTTTTCTTGAAGAAGAAGAAGGTCAAAATATGAATAGTAAAATAGCAATAAATATTAATACATATCAATCAATAATTGATTCTAAAAAACAAAATACATAAACAGGAAAAACCAAAAGAGTGCCATAGATACAGAGAATGTTTTGATAGTTGCCAGATGAGTAGGTGGTTAGACAGACAGGTGAAAAGGTGACAGAATTAAAAAGTACAAATTGATATTTACAGAAGAGTCATGGGGATGTTAAGTACAGCATAGAGAAGTGAGTAACCAAATAACATACATGAAGGATTCATGGACATTGACAACGGTGTGGGAGTTGCCTAAGGGAGTGGGGGAGTTGGGTGGAGGTGGACAGGGGGAAAATTTGGGATAACTATAATAGCATAAAAAATAACATATAATTTAAAAAAGAAAGAGAAATATCATGTGAGTAAAAGGATTGAGCATACAGTAGAATTCTACCCAGTGGCCTGGTGCATGGGCTATAATGTATATTATAGAGAATGTTGGGAGTGGTGGATGCTAAAATGTGTAATTATCTCTAGAAAAGATATTATCCTAAAATCAGAAATATAAGAAGAATTAGCTAAAATACCATATTTTTCAGACCATAAGACACACCTAGGTTTTAGAGGAGGAAAATAGGGAAAAATTTTGAAGCAAAAAATGTAGTAAAATATTTAATAACATAAATAACATAATATTTCACCAATGTAAATGTAAACAGAACTCAACAGTGGCATTAACAACCATTATTCCTCCTAAATTTGGGAAAAAATGAGTATGATAGTCTGAAAAATACAGTTTCTGGCATTGAATGTAAAGCTATCACCAATGCAGAAAGAGCATTTGCCTTTATCAAGTATATAAAGAATTAATTCAAAGTGATAAAATATAGTTAATTATGAGTAATTAATAGAATGAATATTAGAGAGTAAGCTATTGCTAAGGACTAATATTAGGTGCTATGCAGATAACTCATAACAGAGCAGGATAACACATGAATTTATACAGTGTGATGTATACTAACAACATTATCTACTGAATACAGGTATGTTTTGCATTAATTGGTTTTACAGATATGCTGCAAACCACATCATGAACTTTCCAATACTGTACATATTCTGAATCAAAAGCAATTTTAGTTGATCTAATTTACATCAGATTATGCACAAGCCTTTATTATACTGTCTAGCTTTGCAAATAAAAGATATAGGGAATATCAGAATAACATTTATGTTTATTAAAAACAAAACTAAACCAAAGATAAAAAAGAGAAATTGAAAATGTGTTTTATATATGCTTAGGAATTTCTCTTGGGAAAATACTAAACAGGAATTTCTGTGTGAATATATGAATACATGTTTGTGCTTTTGTAAAATTTTCCTTTATAAATTTTGTATGGGGTATGATATAACAGAATGCACTCACACACACATACATAGATATACAAATATTGAATAGGTACATATATAAATGCACAATTTTTATTTCATATCATTATTAAGTATTTTCAGTTTTAAATGTTAGCCAATTTAATAACTAATAGCTGTTTTTAATTTTATAACAATATAATGCAATGTAATATTTATGCAATATTTTAACTTATCTGATTATTATTGATTTGTTTATTTTATGCATTTATAATTGATATCTTTTCTTATTTTTAAGTCTCCTGTAAGTGTATTTTGACCATTTAAAAATTGGATTACTTTCTTATTTCTTCATACACACTTTCATATGTATACACATTTTATATTAATATATAGTTTATCATTAATACTGCAGGTTGTTGTCTTACTTTGCAACTTGGGAATTGTATTAAATTTTAAAATTAAATATATTTAAACATACTCAATTTAAACACTTATTTCTCTCATCTTAAAAACTAACTTTATTTAAACCCATCATTTTGTCCCAGTAGAGAAATTACGTAAAATAATGGCCTCCCTACAATCTCAATTTGTTACCTTCTACTCATTTTGGACCCCATTCTAATTTTAAAAAGTTCAATCTTAGAAAAAAAGTAGAAACAAATATAATGCAATCTCAAGCACACATCATGCACACTTTTCAAAAGTTAGGCAGTTGATTGACATGCTGAAAATATAATTAGAACTTTCCAGACAGTTGAGACTCACTAAGCATCCCTCCCTCTTACCCCTTCCCTTCTTCTCTAGTAGTTATCACTTCCAAAGTTGGCATCTTTCTTTCCCTTTTAGGTTTCTATAATTTTACCACATATGTACACTTTTATAAATATATGATATTTTGGCATGGTTTTTCATTTTATGTTCATTATGTCATATTCTACATGTAAAATTAGTTTGTTCATTTTTATCTGCTATAAGTGTTCTACTGTCAGTCTATGTTGTATTTTTAGGCCATTCTCCCACTAATAACACTTTTGACATAAAGCAGTTAATAAAAAATTCTTTCCAAGTGTAAAAAAAATGACTTGTGTAAAAAAAAACAGCAACATGGAGGTATAATTGCTGCAATGTAGTACATAAAACTGTTTTGGTATCCCACTTGGGCTAATATTTTGCTTACTCCAGCTGGCCAGCAGTTGCATAGGTCTCACATTCTGCTCTGAGTCAACATCACTGCCTCCACTGGGATGATGGCAGACCCACTCAGCAATTCTGATCCATGTGAAAATCTGGGCATTTAAGGGAGTTAAAATGCAGTAAGATGAAACTCAGTTTGATATATACAGCATGGGACAAAACTAGGTTTACAGATGTTCATATGGAAAATAACACAACAGTTAAGAAATAAATTCTGTGTTTCATGTACTCATGACTGTAAACCTACTTTTTCCCCACCCTGTATATCTAGGCAGTCAATTCTCAGCTGTTTTTCACATTTTTTTAAAAAAACCCAGAGAGAGCCACCCAATTTCCTCATGCAGTATTTATTCAATAACCCACAGGAGGATTGTTTTCCTCCCATTCCACACTTTGCAGTCTCCCCTCCTGCTCCATGAGATCACTTCCCCCAGGCAACCCAGGCTACAGCTCCTGGTTATATGACCCTAAAACCATAACATCAAGATGGGATTCTAAACTTGGTAATTAACCAACCAGTCAAATGATAAAAAAGAACCATATTGCTTGTGGTAAATGAAGAGGTTAAAAAAAATATATATAAATAAATAAATAAATAAAAACCCCACCTATAGGCTTACAGTAGCACTTACTACGGTGTGTTCAGGAGAGGAATCATTGGCTTTTTGAGGCAGCAGTAACATTTGCAATATATGAAGGCAGTAGTGATTGTGCGATGGGACATAGCTAAACAGTAGCCATTCTTAGGTAGGAGCTGACCAGCAGCTGTTCCCAGACAGCAGCCTTTCCTGATAAGCAGTTATCTCAAGGCCAAACACTAACCTTCACTTCTGCTTCTGTGTGCTTGCTTGTAGCAGTTGCTCCCCACTCCTCCTTTCACTTTGTAACAAGAGTATATAAACCAGCCCCAGGTTAAACTCGGGGCCCAGAATTTGGTTCTTATCTCCTCTGGGTCCGCATGCATGAATAAACTCCAATCCGCAAACTCCCAGGCCATCTGAGTCATCTTTTCTATAACAATTGCAAGAATTGTAGAGTCAAAGGGTTCTGTTAAAAGGTTAGAAACCTTACGAAATGCTGTACATTCAGAATATACAACTAACAACTCAAGGCACACAGAAAAGGAAGCCCCCAAGGCACAAATAAAAGAAAAGACCTTTAGCTCTTGTAGCCTTGGAGCAAACTGTGATGAAAATCACACAGCGCATTTAATTGTAAATCAGAACTATGAAATTTAAATGCATAGTTTCAATAAGTCTCTGGACTGGAAGTCAGGGCCCCATAGCGAAAAGATGGGGCATGAGTCCTAGGACAGGGTCATCAGTATGGAAAAGTCTGAGGATCTTCAAGCTCATTTCATCAACTTGAAAAGAAGAGCTGCTGGCAATGGAGATTGTTGAAAGTCCTTATCTGAGGTAGCTGCCTCCCAAGATGATGCTTGTCCTGCAAAGGACTGACCCGTCCTTCATGCACACTATCTTCAAACAAACAACTAGAGTACAGTCAACCTAGAATCCTCCCACAAGTAGCACACACATCCGAAGACAAATCTCATGGACATGAGCTGAGGACACCAAGAGGGCGCTGGATACATGTGGAAGGTGGAGCTTGAGGTTGGATATGGGAGGGTTTACTGGCATAAAAACACTCTCATATGACATTAAGAGTGTCCTGCCCCAAACACTGATTTGGTATGATGATATCCTGCAGTGGTATAGAAACTGCCTTGGTGGAATATTGAAAAGCAACAGACAACTCAGTGAAGTAGGAATATTTAGGTAGAACTATTTTGTGAGCCAGAGAAGCTAACTCCTAAGTATGACCCTTGAAATAATGGGAAGCAAATTCTTCTATTCTAGACTTATATTATCCCTATGGATACTAAAGATCCTGGTTGCAAGACCAGAGTTCTCAGAATCGAACTGAACTACAGCTGAGAGCCAGTACAGATTTTCTCTAAGACCCTGGTTTCTCCTCATTATTTCATTTCCTATTGCCATGTAGAAATGAATGTCTTCTTGATAGGGGACTCAAGACTTGGAAAATTTTAGCTTAAGGTAAAAAGTTATAAGTCTAGCAAGTAATGTGTATGTTAAGCTTTTGTTTCAGAAACTACAGATAAGGTCCATCCTGTCTCCCGGGGAAAGCAGCTGATCTCCTGGGGCACTGGCTAGAGATTACCACCTGGGGACATGTTGGAGGCATCTGGGCCTTTTGTGTGACCCCCACCACCCTGCCTTGGGAACAGCTAACTGCTGAGAACAGGGATGCTGCAGCTTCACTTACCTAATCCTCCCTGAATTTCAAAGCCCTCACCACACCTTGCTTATCCTCCCCCACCCCTCTTATAAAAGATCTGGCCAGGAAAGAGAAGGCAAGATGGTTTGTTAGGGTATGAACCTGCCATCTTCTCGGATCGCCAGCCATCTGAATAAGCAACCATAAAAAATTCAATCACTGTCATTGTTTATTGAATTTGGTAGTGACAGGCAGCCCTAATGCTGGTGTCTTTTCCAGTTACATTCTGGGTGACTTAATAATCTGCAGGCATCCAAGAGAGTAGCTAGTAGGTTGTGGAATAAAACTGAAATAGATGAAAATCAACTAGTGTGTTTTTGGATTTCATCACTGGGAATAAAAGGGAAAGTCTGGAAAGTAGAAGACTGACATTGCAGTTACCTCAAAGGTAAATTGTAATTTTTGAGTCAGTTTCCAAACTAAACTACTTCCAATATCCAGAAGTTAGTGGCTTACAGATTCTGGGTTGTTTTCTGTTTTTGTTTTGTTTTCATTTTTTTTAGGTTGACTCTATAGGGCTATAAAATATCTAATACCCTCTTCTTTACCAACTGAAAATGAGTCCATTGAAGAGGGTAAGTGTACAATGGGAAAAAAGGGAAACATGCACCTCCTCTGATCTATTTCATACAGTGACTTAGCTGACAGGGTAGAGAACCCCATGGTAGCCCTCAGGTTAAGACTGGGAATTTATAGAAGTCAATTGATATATGAACTAATGGCTCAAATCTGTGTCACAAAGGGTATGTGGACTCACCGTATGGTCATTTTACTTAATTCGTGAATGCAAATCACAATCTTCATATTACATTCTGACCATTACATAAAACAACTATAGTAGGTACAGCAAGTGAAAATGCCTAGCATTGATCACCTCCCCATTCCTTCAGCTCCAGCCAAAATAGTCAATCAGAAGCCACATCATATTTTTGAAGGATAGGCAGATTAGTGCTAAAGGATGCTGGGATGTAGGCCACATCATTTCCCAGTTCCATTTACCTAAATGTCACCTGTGGAATTCAGAAGGATGATAACAGCTTATCATCACATGAAAAGGTAACAACAGCAGTGGCAGTTTCTGTGCTTTGGTGTCCTTACCAAAATAGATATTCAATTTGTGCAAAAGGTATGAGACTACCAATCTGACAAATATATTTTGTTTTCACTTTCTATTCATAAAAGCCATCAGCTTTTATGTAGTAAGGGTGTTGGAGCATACTCCCTATTTTGTCCAAAGGATATTTTCAATTTCCTCCTGTCTGTCACTAAATCATACTCAGGAACATCAGTCATTAGCAGAACCTCTGATTGATGTAGGATGCTGATGACATCAGTTGACTGGATTTGGTACACAGGAAAAGTAAAAGTATTCTAAATAAGAAACACAGGTCCCAAGACACAGAAGAGACACTTCACAAGATACCAAGATCTGACACATCCTCAACCTTTCACATTTCACATACCATTGCTAAGATAAAGCCACATTGCTTGGTGGACTTCGGGGTGTGGAGGCAGTATTGATCAAGCTTGGGGCTACTAAACGTTCTAAGTGAGTCCCATGCCTCTGCTGCAATCAGCTGGGTGGCAAGTTTATTATTACCAGGCCTTTCTACCTACTAGATCCTGTGGTGCTGTCTGTAATGGATTAAAATGCTGGATGATGTTCTTGCAACCCTCATAGGAGAGTTGCAGTGTATAACTCTGTGATTACAGAGGAAGTGTTTCTCTTGCTGCAGAAAATTATTATTTGTAAAGTTACTCTTTTATGATATTGATTGACAATAAACATCAAACAACAGGACATCAAGTGACCATGTGACCAGTCCTGCCCATCATTAGCTAAGATTTATTTCACCTTCTGAGCCATAACTTTGGGTGAATGTGGTGGCGATCCTATATGTGATGGAAAAGCACATTTGGCATCTGAGAAGGTCCAGAGGTCATAGTCTGGTTATTTTTTTAATTCTTAAAAACTGCCTTGAAAAGGATTTTAGAAGTTAAAATATGCATAAAGCAAAACCAGAATGTGATATAAGAGGAATTCTCAAAACAAAAAAGAAATCTTTAAAAGAGAAAGAAAACTGGGGAATCTCCACATGTCCTCTCCTTTACGTATTGCTCTCTCAGAACAATAACAAAACAAATCCACTTTATTATATTTTATTACAGAAAACAACCCCACACCAAACTCTGTGCTGTATGAATGTTCATAATTTCCAACTGGAAAAACCTCATCATTTTGTTTTACATTGAATATTAACTATGCAATATTCTAGCGAAAGCATTATTTGTTGATTTTTATTTTTTGAATAAACTTAGAGTTGAAGAGCAGAGGCTGTTTTCATTAGAAAATGAGATGTGCATTTTATAAACTTTGATGTTCTAAATAGAATAATGATAGAAAAATATTGTCCTATGTAGTATCTGGGTTCCTAGATAACAGAGACTCAAGACACAACTAATTTGAAGAAATAAAATTAATTTTTGAAAATATTATGCTATAAAAAGAAGAGGCCAGAGCTTTGCCACTTTCCTCCAAGTGAGTCACAAAAAATCAGCAAGAGGGCTTTTACCAGAACCAAATCCTCCTGGTATTCTGAACTTGGGCTTTCCACACTCTAGTGCCATGAGAAACAACTTCACATTGTTTACCTAGCAGTCTAGAGTAATTTGTTAAAGCATCCGGAACTGACTAAACCACCTAAGAATCAAATTAAAATAATAATATTACTATTAAGTTACCCAAACTTTCTTGTCTGAATTTCCAAATTTTTCTTTCTGTATTTTCACCTCAAATTATTTTGTTGTTCTTTATTTTTCCTATTTCCCCCTTGCCCTTTTTGGAAAACACAGTTAAGCTTTATTTGTGTCTGCTGGTCAAGAAGAACAGCAAAACATTTATCTTCTAAAGCAGAAAAACATTATAAAATTGTTTTTTATCTTTCCAAAACAATGCATCATTTAAGCTTCTATTTTTATTTCATCAAAATGTCTACTTATGTTTCATAAGCTCATTTTATTATATCAACTCCAAGTTCTCTTTATTGGAATGACAAGATTTTAGCAAATTTTCATAGTGTGAAAGAGAAGTTTCTTTCCCTCCCCCCCTCCCTCCCTTCCGTCCTTTGTCTTCTTTTTTCTAATTTGTGAATATACTTTTAAATATTCTTTAATTAAAAAATATGTAAAAACATCAGTTCATCCATATCTCCTACCCACTTCCGCCTGCATCTGGCAACCACCAGTCTAATCCTTTCTCTATATTTATAAGCTTATATGTATGAGCTTCTCATGTAAAAGAGATACTCATTATTTGCACTTCTCTGTCTGATTTATTTTACACAGTAAAATGTCCTGAAGGTCCATTGCTGTTTTCACAAATGCCAAAATGT
This sequence comes from Tonatia bakeri, assembly GCA_004024845.1. Lineage (NCBI taxonomy): Eukaryota > Metazoa > Chordata > Mammalia > Chiroptera > Phyllostomidae > Tonatia > Tonatia bakeri. The sequence goes on from PVIA01011174.1 coordinate 14,123, forward strand.
TTTATGTTTGAATAATATTCTATTATATATATAATCTCACATTTTATTTATGAAGTTACCTAGTATTGGGCACTTACGTTGTTTCCATATCTTGGCTATTAAAAATACTACTGCAATGAACATGTGTGTGCATATGTATATTTTTCAAGTTAGTGTTTTCATTTTACTTGGATAGATACCCAGAAATGAAATTGCTGGGTCATGTGGTAGCTCTATTTTTAATGTTTTGAGATGATTCCATACAGTTTTCCACAGTGGCTGCACCAATTTGCATTCGTACCAGTAGTGTAACAGGCTTCCCTTTTCTCCACATCATTGTCAAAACTTGTAATTTCTAGTCTTTTTCATAACACCCATTCAAACAGGCGTGAGGCAATATTTTATTTTGGTTTTGATTTACATTTCCCTGATGATTAGTGATGTAGAGCATCTTATCATATACCTGTTGGCTATCTGTATATATTTTTTAAAACAATTTTTGGTCCATTTTTTAAATCAGATTATTTGTTTTATCTTGAATTGTATGGGTTCTTTATATATTTTGGACATTAGCCTTTTACCAGACATATGATTTGACATTATTTTCTACTTTTCAATAAGTTGTTTGTTTTGTTGATGGTTTTCTTTGCTGTATAGGAGTTCTTTTAGTTTGATGTCATCTCACTTGTTTATTTTTGTGTTAGTTGTCTTTATTTTTGGTGTCAGATTCAAAAAGTCCATCATCAAGACCTACTTCAAGAAGCTTATTTCAAGCTCTTTAAGGAGTTTTTGTAGTTCAAGGTAGTATGTACAAGGCTTTAATCCATTTGAGTTCACATTTGTATATGGTATAAAATAAAGGCCCAGTTTCATTCTTTTGCCTGTGGCTGTCCAATTTTCCCAACATCATTCATCAGGGACTATTCTTTCTCCAAATATTTATGTTTAAAATTTTTTATTCTTGTTCAAGTACAGTTGTCTCCATTTCCCTGACACCATTCCTCCCAAACCCACCCATCCTTGCCTCCCACCTTCAATCCTACCCCCTTTGGCTTTGTCCAAGTGTCTTTTATTTATGTTCCTTGATGACCCTTCCCCTATCTTCCTCCTCCCCCTTCCCCTCTGATTACTGTCAGTTTTTTCTTTATTTCAATGCATCTGGTTATATTTTGCTTGCTTGTTTGTTTTGTTAATTAGGTTCCACTTATAGGTGAGATCATGTGGTATTTGTCTTTCACCACCTGGCTTATTTCACTTAGCATAAGGCTCAACAGATCCATCCATGCTGTTGTGAAGGGTAGGAGTTCCTTCTTTCTTTCTGCTGCATTATATTCTATTGTGTAAATGTACCATAGTTTTTTGATCCATTCATTTACTGATGGTCACTTAGGTTGCTTCCAGCACCTGGCTCTTGTACATAATGCTGCTTGATATCAAACTACATTACAAGGTTACAATAATCAAAGCAGTCTGGTACTGACATAAGAACAGATACATAGATCAATGGAACAGAATAGAGAGACCAGAAATAAACTTATGTCTCTATAGTCAATCAATATTCTAAAAGGGGCCTGAAGCATAAAATGGAGTAAAAATAGCCTCTTCAACAAATGGTGTTGGGGAGATCTGGACAGCTATATGCAAAAAAATAAAACTCAATCACAAACTTACACCATATCCAAAAATAAATTCAAGGTGGATAAAAGACTTAAACATAGGTCATGACACCATCAAAGTTCTAGAAGAGAACATAGGCAGGGAAATCTCAGATATTCCATGCAACAATATTTTCTCCAATATGTCCCCTAGAGCAAGGTACATAAATGAAAGAATAAACAAATGGGACTACAACAAATTAAAAAGCTTCTGCGAGGATAAAGAAAACATCAACAAAATGAAAAGGGAGCCAACTGTATGGGAAAATACATTTGCCAATAATACCTCAGATCTCCAAAATACATAAAGAACTCACACTACTCAACTCCAGGAAAACAAATAACCCAATTAAAAAACAGGCAAAAGGCCTGAACAGACACTTCTCCAAGGAGGACATACACATGGCCCAGAGACATATGAAAGGATGTAGAGCATAACTAGCCATCAGAGAGATACAAATTAAAACCACAATGAGATACTACTTCATACTGGTCAGAATGGCCATCATAACCATATCAACAAATAAGTGCTGGAGAGGATGTGGAGAAAAGGGAACCCTAGTGCACTGCTGGTAGGAATGCAGACTGGTGCATCCACTGTAGAAAACAGTTTGGAATTTCCTCAGGAAACTAAAAATGGAACTGCCTTTTCATCTGGCAATTTCACTGTTGGGATTATACCCTAAGAATCCTGAAACACTAATTCAAAAGAACCTATGTTCTTCCTCCAAATATTTAAATAGTACCATCAATATTTAGTGATTATTGAATGACTTTTAAATTTGAAGATGTACACCTTCTTTTTACTGAAATTTAATGTATTTTCTAAGTGTGCTAACTCGCCTTGTTAAAATTTTGGTAGGACAGCACAGGCCAGGTAGCTCAGTTGGTTGCAGTATCTTTTCATGCACCAAAATATTGCAAGTTTAATTCTTGGCCTGTTTCTTAGGAACATGTTGGGGTAGGACACTTATCTCCCTGTATTTTGATGGTCATAATTCACTAAGTCTCTGACTTTCTTTTTCAATTTGACAACTGTGGTAAAAGTACCAGATCTGACATTGTAATTTCAAACAATTCCAGGTTTAACTTTGGGGCATATATGTGATAACTATTCCCTTTCATCCTTTTATTTAATCCACTTTTGGTATCTTTGAAGGTAAAAGGCCTTATCTCAGGTTTTCCTTTGATTTATTTTACATCTTTAACTTCTACCTGTTAAAAACACATCAGTGATTTTTAAATAAATTAGCTTGATTGCTCATACTGCCAACAACTGCTTAGTGGGTGAAGAGTTGAAGAGACCTGGCTATCCAGCTCTTGTGAATGCATTTCTTTAATTTTTTTATGATTATTTTTGAAGTCGCCCTTATTTTCTTTGTATTTGCTGACTGCACACTTGATGTTTATTTATCACCACTCATGTTTCATGTGTGCATGTGTTTCTTTACCCACCATTTGGACCCAGTCATTATCCATCTTCCAAAAATTTTTCCAGAGGTTTGATAAACTCATAGAAAATTTTCTTTTTTATCAACACTATAAAGAAACATTAACTACAAAATTTTATGGCATTTCAAGACATTTTAGTTTCTTAGTTCCCAATCTCATTCAAGCTTGAACCTTTCCAATTCAGCTAATACATGAACCTATGACACTAACAATGCTGAATGTACCTTTGTAATTAATTTTTAAAATTTATATGTCTAATTTATTATGCTTCTAAAGTAATGGCTCATAACTGACCTACTTTGTAGAAAACATAAAAGCTTGAATAATAAAAGATAGTTTGTTTAATTTTCCTAGATATTTTCATTGATGTATTCCAACTTCAAAAATTTGTACATTTAATAAAATATGATGGGTTTAAATGATCTCAAAGCCTCTATCTCATACAACTTCAATTTGATGATATAAGTATCTCCATTAACAGTTTACGTTGACATATTGCAATTTCTCAGTTAATACTACTGCCAGTTTTACTGAAAGTATTAGTCATTTAAAGCTATTTCAGTATAAACACAAACCTGTATTAATTGAACTTAGCAAACAACACACAAGATGCTAATTTCAAGTGAACTTTACTCTAACAAGTCCCGCTTTGTAAACAACTGCCGGACAAGATATGTACCATGTGCACAGTGTTTTATAACTGAGTTAACAACACTGTCATCATGAAATTTTATGAAAATACAGCCTGAGCTACTTGATAAATGTTTTAAATATTAAATTACTTGGGTTTTGATTAATTCAAAAATGTTATTAAGCCATATCAAAACTGCTTATTAAATTCAATCAAGAATGATTTAGAGATATTCAGAAAGTAAACATAATTAAAATCAAGATACCACCAAGAATATCAATTCTAAAAGGCCTGGTAGAGTTAGGTTATATTTGAATATGATTAATTAATTCATTATTTTCCTGATGCATAATAATGAAAAGTAGAATTGATAGTCTTTTTAAAATTTATTTTTTTATCTAAAGGAATTCTATAGACTATATTTAATGTCACCTTCTGACCTTTTTGCTCACAAAATAAACCTTGAAAATAACAAATTACACTTATATTTCCAGTATAAATAGTTATAAACATAAAATTAAAAACATGCATTTAATAATAATGAACAAACTGAACTAACAAGCAAAAGAGAGACAGACTTATATATTGAGCCCAGACTGACCACTCTGAAAGGGCTGCAGGGGTGAAGCGATCAAGCAAAACAGAAAAAAAGGAGAAAAAACTCACGGACATGGACAACAGCGTGGTGATTGCAGGTGTGGAAGAGGTGAGGGAACGTGGAAGAGGGTGTAGAGGGGATAATTTATAATTAAAATGCAATAAAATAGTAATGTAAAAAATGAAATAAAAATAACATAAAACGTACAAAAATAACACGTGTAATTTTTTTTATCGATCTTGGAGTGTGACTAAAGTTCAGTTTCTATTTTGCAGTTCATTAGAACATCCTACATTATTTAACTATTTTTTTTTCACAAAAAGTGATACTGTACATGTGAGAGTAATTTGATCTATATCCAGTTCTATGACTAGTCCTAACATGTTTACAAGGGTTATAAGCATGTAGACACTCAACATAGCAGCACCTAAATAAATAAAGCTAATCTTTATAAACATAAAGGGAGAGATTGGCAGTAATAAAGTCACAGCAGGGGATTTTAAAACCCCGTTGTCATCAATGGATAGATCTTTCAGGCAGAAAATCAACAAGGAAACAGTGGTGTTAATAGGCACAGTAGATCAGCTGGATTTACTTGATATCATCAGAGTATTTCACCCCAAATCAGAATAAGAATATTCCTTTCAAGTGCACATGAAATATTTTCTAGGATAGACCACATATTAGGACACAAAACAAGCCTCAATAAAATTAAAAAGACTGAAATTATGTTAAGCATCTTTTCAAACTATAATGGTGTGAAAATAGAAATCAGTCATAAGAAAAAAAAGCTGTAAAAAATCCTACAGAGATGGAAGCAAAATCACATATTATTAGACCATGAATGGTTTAAAAAGAGATCAAAGAAGTAATCAAAAGATACCTGGAAGCAAATGAAAATGAGAAAACAACCACCGAAAATCCATGGGACACAGTGAAAGAAAACATAACAGAGAAAGCCATAACATACAGGCCTATCTCAAGAAACAAAAAAATTCTCAAATACATAATGTAACTTTACAATTAAAGGAACATGAAAAAGAATAACAAACAAAGTCCAAGATGAATAGAACGAAGAAAATAATAAGGATCAGAACAGAAATAAATAAAATCGAGTCTAAAAAAAAACAATAATTAAGATCAATGAAATCAAAACCTGATGTTTTGAGGATAATCATGATTGACAAACATTTAACCAGACTCATAGAGAAAAAAAAAGAGACACAGATAAATAAAATTAGAAATGAAAGAGGAGAAGTTACAACTGATGCTGAAGAAATACAAATGATTTTAAGAAAATATTACAAAAAACTATGTAACAACAAATTGGACAATCTGGAAGAAATGGATAAATTACTAAAAACATATAATCTTCCAAAACTGAATTAGAAAGATCATAAAATTAGGATAAACAGATTATTCTGAAGCAATAATAAAAAAACCTTCCAGCAAACAAATGTCATGGTTCAAAGGGCTTCACAGGTAACAAATAAGAACTACCATCTATCCTTCTCAAACTATTCCAAAATATTCAAAAGAAGAGAGGAGGCCCAAGATAACTTTATGAGGCCAGGGTTATTCTAATTGCAAAACCAGATAAAGACACTACAAAGAAAGATAATTATAGGCCAATATCTGTGATGAAAATAGATACTAAAATCCTCAACAAAACATTAGCAAACTATATGCAGCAATACATTAAAGAGACCATACACTTAGATCAAGTGGGATTTAGTCTGGGGATGCACGTTTTGCACAATATTCATGAATCAATAAACATGATATACTGCATAAATAAAATGCATGAAAAATCATGTGATCATATCAGTAGATGCAGAAAAAAGCATCTGTTAAAATCCAGCGCCAATTTATAATAAAAACATTCAGCAAAGTGGGAATTGAGGGAACATACCTCAACATAATAAATGGCATATATGACAAACCTATAGCTAGCATCATACTCAATAGGCAAAAACTGAAAAACACCTCTCTCAAGATCAGGAACAAGAAAAGAATGCCTGCTTTCACCACTCTTATTCAGCACAGAATAAGAAGTTCTAGCCACAGCAATCAGACTGGAAGAACACGTAAAAAGCATCCAAATTGGAAAGAAAGAAGTAAAACTGTCATTATTTGCTGATGACTTGATACTGTATGTAGAGAAACCTAAATATCCCATCAGAAAATTACTAGAACTAGAAAATAAATTTCATAAAGTAGCAGGTACAAAATAAATATGTAAAAATAAATTGCATTTTATACACCAATAATGAACTACCAGAAAGAAAAACTAGGAAAATAATCCCATTTACAATTACTTCAAAAAACAAAATAACCTCAGAATAAATTTAGCCAAGCTTGTAAAAAAAAATCAACTCAGAAAATTATAAGACACAGATACAAGAAATTGAAGAAGACACAGATAAGTGGGAACATATATCATATTCATAGACAGGAAGAATTAACTCCATTACAATGTCATACTAACTAAAGTAATCTATAGATTCAACACAATTCCAATGGCATATTTCACTGAAGAAGAACAAATATTCCAAAAATATATATGGAACCACAAAAGACCACAAATAGCCTCAGCAATCTTGAGGAAGAAGGATAACTGAAGAAATCATGCTACCTGATTTTAAACTATACTACAAGGTCACTGCAATCAAATATAGTATCATACTGGCATAAAAACAGACATATGGATCAATGGAACAGAAAAGAAAGCTCAGAAATAAATCCATGTCTTTATAATCAACAAATATCTGATAAAGGACACAAGAACATGCAGTGGGGTAAAGACAGTCTACTGAATAAATAGTATTGGGAAAATTAAAAAGATACCTGTAAAAAAATGAAAGCAGACCACCTTTTTACACTATACACAAGAAAAAACTCAAAATAAATTAACAACTTAAATGTTAGACTCAAAACCATAAAAATCCCAGAAAAAAACCTAGGCAATAAAATCTCAGGCATTTCTCATAGCATTTTTTTAATTATATCTCTTTGAGCAAATGAAACAAAAGATAAAACAAATAGAAGGGATTAAATCAAACTAAAATATTTTTGCCCAGTGAAGAAAACCATCAAGAAAATTAAAAGACAACCCACTAAATGGAAAAAAATATATATTCACCAATGCAATGTCTGATAAGAAGTTAATATCCACAATTTATAAAGAACTTATAAAATTCAACACCCAAAGAAATAATTCAATTAAGAAATGGGCAAAGGACCTGAATAGATGATTCTCCAAAGAGGATATTAGATGACCAAAATGAAAAGATGATCAATGTCACTAATCATCACAGAAATGAAAATCAAAGCCACAATGAGATATCACCTCACACCAGTGAGAATGGTTATCCTCAATAACTCAACAAACATCATGTGTTGATGAGCATGTGGGGAAAAAGGAGCCCTCATGTACTGTTGGTGGGAATACATATGGGTACAACCACTGTGGAAAGCATTATAGAGTTATCTCAAAAATAAAAAGGGAATTGCCTTGCTCTGACCAGTGTGGTTTGATTGGACATTCTCTGGAGAAGCCAAAGGTTGTGGGTTAGATTTCCAGTCAGAACAAAAGCCTTGGTTGCTCTTTGGTTCCCTGTTGTGGCTTGTAAGAGAGATGCTACAGATCAATGTTTCTCTCTCACATCAATGTTCCTCTCCCTCTCTGCCTCCTTCCCTTCTTTCTCTCTCTCTAAAAAATGTTACAATTAAAAAAATAAAATATAAATAAAAATGGAGCTGCCTTATCATCCAGCAATCTCACATAATTTGAAAGAATATTTGTATCCCTGTGTTTATTGCAGTATTATTTACAATATTGAAGATTTAGAAGCAGCTCTAGTGCCCATCAGTAGATGAGTGGATAAAAAGCTGGCATACATTTATATAATGGAATCCTACTCAGCTGTAAAAAAAGAACTAACTCTTACTTTTTGTGACAGCATGGATGGACCTGAAGATTATTGGTTATTATGCCACGTAAAAGAAGCCAATCAGTGAAAGATAAGTACCATGTGATTTCACTTTTATGTGGAATCTAATGAATAACAAAATAAATAAAACAGAAACCAACACATAGATACAGGGAATATTTTGACAGCTGTCAGAGGGCAGGGAGTTTGGAGGGCTGGGTGAAAAAGATAAAAGGATTAAGGGGGAAAAATGTCATAGACTGTGATGGATACCTGGCCAGCAGTATCCATCACAGGCGTGGATGCTCATTGAAACATGAGAGAAAACATACACATGGACAACCAACTCCTGTGGGGAAATAGGTACAAAACGGCTACTCTCCCTAGGGGAGAGCGCCTCGGCCACCCTCCCTAGGGGAGAGTGCCCTGGCACCAGATGTCCGGTTGGGGGGCTTCACCCACAGGGTCCCCCTGGCTGCCATGGATGAGAATAAGTCTACCAAGACATGATCTGCTTGGGGAGGAAAGGTGGCCGATCTCTCAAAGGAGAAGGGCCCAGAGCCTGTTCCTCAATGGGCTTTTATTGGGTTCGTTTACACAGGAATTCAGATAAAGCTCATTAATCATTGACAGGAAGTAAGTATCAAATAATAGATAACAAAGAACTCTGAGGGCATTTTGAGTCAGGGTCAGATAGCTAAAGAGCTGTAAAACTTTGAGAAACAAACTTACTTCTTATTTGGACCCTTATCATTTAATTGAGAGCATTCTAAACAAAGCAGGTTTCACAGGATTTTATATAATCTTTCTTAGGCCTGATTGCCCAGGGAACCTGCCCTTCCAGCACCCTCTGTCATTGTTTCAGGTTTAGGTGAAACAAGGGAAGAAAGACAGCCAAGAAATTAGGAGATTTTCTCGCAGACAATGAGAACTCAGACTTTGTCAAAGCCGAGGGGCGAGGGTCCATCACCCCCTTTTGCTGTAGGCCCCAAAGTCCTTCCTTGGGGGCCTCCCATGTGATCGTGCCTGTCTTAGGTCATTCCCCCCTTGGGAAATCTTACCCGTCATTGGCTAACCGAGCAAGCATTGGGAGCCAGGCAAGGTGAAGTAAAAGGAGCAGAAGTGGTGCTCCTGCCAGGGAGATAAGCTTTTGTCTCCTTGCTGCCTTATGGTCCAAGGTCATTCCCTCAGCCTTAACCTTGACGGGGGTTACAGCTTCTGATACCATGCAAGGTGGATCCCAACAATACACTCAGCTAACAGTATGATGATTATAAGAGGGAAAATGGGTTGGGGGAGATAGAAGAGGGTAATGGAGGGATAAATAGCGATGTAAGGAGACTTGACTTGGGGTGGTGAACACACATTATAATATAAAAGAGATGTGTGATAGAATTGTACACCTGAAACATATAGAATTTTGTTAACCAATGTCACCCCAAGAAATTCAATAATAAAAAAGAACCTAGTCAAGAACAGAGGTTGACCTGTGCAAGAAAGGACTAGCTCAGTCAGCAAAATTTGTTCAAACCTGCACTTTCCCCAGAAAGAACTCTCTTTGGAATGGGACTTTTTGGCTTCGATGATCTGAGCTCTAAGCCCTTGCAATATTGTAATTGATAAGACTGTTTTTGTATGTATTACCATTTGTTCCAGAAGTTTAAGTTAACAATGTAATTTAGGGCAAAATTCTGTTTTGTGTATGCCTGAAGCCTTCCACATGTGGTATCAGTTTGATCACATAGTTTATGCTAACAATATAACTTATGGTGAATATCTATTCTTCCTCCGGGGTGCTGGAGTCTGAGCAGCTGAGGACAATTATATAGGTCCCACACAGGTACATGTTTGAAATCCACTACATATCATGGATACCAAGATTTGGGAGGGCTTCCTTGGTTGGCAACAATTTGCACATACTGTAAAACAAAGTTGCTGGGAGAAATAAGTGCATTCATGTAATTCCACTGGGACAGGACATTTGAAAATTTGTATCTGGTTTGTCCTGGAAGCTGCTCCCCACACTTTTTCAATCTGCATCTTTTCACTGTAATAAACTATAACTGTGAGGACAACACCTTTCTGAGTTCTGTGAGTCCTCATTGATCCTGAAGGTGCTCTGGAGCTTATCTGTGAAAGCTCCTGATAAATGGCAGAAAAATATTGACTCATTGTTATTATTCAGATTGGAAGAAAAATAAGTCATCATTCTTTGAACTTTTAAAAATGTAGTATCTAAGCTAAAATTATTATTAATCTTGCATCCAAACAACAAAGCATTAAAAGAATCATCATTCTCTGAAATAACAGACTTAAATGAATAAGAGAACTAAATATGTGGATAGCAGGGATTGACATAGAAATAACTTTTTAGGATATATGAACATGTAATCAGGTCCTCGGCCAAATTCTCTATATCTCTTTTAGTCAATTGCTCTAGTCACTGCCACATATTTTTCAGTGAGATAAACAAACAAAAAATTTAAATTTAAAATTTAAAATTTAAAAAGCCACATCATTAATAAATTGTAAAACTGAATTAATCTTGGTTTATTATACATGCATGTTTGTGCTCCATAAACACTGTACTTTGTGGCAATGCAGTGGTACTGAAGAGTGCACACTGAGTCATCTCTCCAACAACCTAAATGCCTAATTAATCATAATACTCTATTCCAAAATTTTTGAAATTACAACAATGTACTATCTATTATAAATAATTATACCTATAAAAGTTTGCAACAAATTTACTGACTTATTTTAAAGAAAAAAGATAACAATTTAGAAAATTACTTGAAGAGAAAATATAGTGTATTTGATTTCTTAGTTCTTGATTACTACATACTCTTGTATGTCTCTCAGTATATGGAAATGAGAATACATTATCTCCACACAGGAAAAAAAGTAGCAAAATATTAAGCTCTTTATTTACTTGTTTATTGAAATAACATTTATTTGGTAACTGCTATATTCTTGTGGCCACTGGGAATGCAATGGTGAGATGTAAATGGTAAATGAGTTTTTGAAATTAGAGTTCTGTGGAGTAAGAAACATTAATTTATGTAGAGAAAATACAGTTAGGAGGGAGTATCAAATGTTCAAAAACCAGAAAAAAATTAGGGAAAAAGGAAGTCAACCTGGAATGGAGAAGATATATGGGAGACTTTAATGCTTAACCTTGAGCAGCTTGTGGCTGATCTGAGAGATACAAACAGACTCTTTTCTTAAATATTGTTACATATATAGGGCACATAGGTTCAAGGTCATGACTAGCTGTATGTTTGTATGTGACTAATGTTAAGCCATAATGTTTAAGCTGTCAGTTTGGTTATAACATGTGTTTTGTAAGGTGTGTGTTATTTGATAGTAACTTGTATCTGAGCTCAAGTCAATGTTGGTGTAGTTGTTTTTCTTCATGAATTTTGAAGTTATTGTTGTGTTTTTAAAAAACTTTCCACAGATAGATACAACATAGACAAGGGGAGGTTAAGAATAGTATGGGGGGTTTCAGGAACATCTATAAATGACACATGGACAAAACAAAAGGGGGGTAGGATCAAGGGTGGGAAGTGAGGATGGCTGGGGTTGGGGGAGTGATAGAAGTAAAATGGAGACAACTGTACTTGAAAAACAATAAAAAAAAAAGTTAAAGAAAGAATAGTATGGGAAATGGAGAAGCCAAAGAACTTACATGTACAACCCATGGACATGAACTAAGAAGGGGAATGCAGGTAGGGAGGGGGATGCAGGGTGAAGGGGAATAAAGTAGGCAAAAATGGACAACTGTAATAGCATAATCAATAAAATCTATTTTATATTTTAAGATTCTATTTATTTATTTTTTTAGAGAGAGGGCAAGCAAGGGAGAAAGAGAGGGAAAGAAATATCAATGTGTGGTTGCCCCTCATGTGCCCCCCCTCCAATTTAGGGTCCTGGCCCACAACCCAGGCATGTGCCCTGACTGGGAATTGAACCAGTGACCTTTTGGTTTGCAAGCTGGCGCTCAATTTACTGAGCCACAACAGTCAGATCTAAAGTGTATTTTAGAAAGATAAAAATGAAAAAAAAATTACCACTGAAAATGGCTGGAAAAATATATCAATTCAATAATCCAAGAAATGTTGAAGAACTTCAGCAAATGCTACTCAAGTCTGATGATGAGAATGATAAAATCCAATGTGAAAATGAAAGAGATTTATGAAATGAAGATGATGTGGAAGTTCATTGAGAAGATTTGGATACTGAGTAAGATATTTCCAGTGAAGAAAGTGAAGAAGAATTAGATGTGAATAAAGAGTACTTTGCTGGAAAGGATAAAGAATCAAAATGAAGGAACAATTCAATGAAAGAACAAATTAGAAAACAGCCACAGGATGTTTTGTGTAAACTTCTCTTAGTTCAGCCAAATGCAAAAACTGCCAAGACAGAACTTAAAATTTGGAACCACTTCATCACAAATGATATTTTAGATCTAATCATATATTGTACAAATAAATACATCAATTCTATCTCTAGCCAGTTTTCACTGGAAAGCAATGCTAAACAAATTGACAAAACTGAATTGAAAGCATTTTTAGGCCTCATACCTAGCTAGTTTACGTGCCAGCAATCAGCTAAATTTGCAGGATTTATGGGCTACAGATGGTAGTGGGATTGACTTTTTTTTTTTTTAAGACTTTATTTATTTATTTTTAGACAGAGGAGAAGGGAGGGAGAAGAGAGGAAGAGAAACATCAATGTGTGGTTGCCTCTCATGCGCCCTCTACTGGGGACCTGGCCTGCGACCCAGGCATGTGCCCTGACTTGGAATCTAATGGGTGATCCTTTTATTCCCAGGCTGGCATTCAATACACTGATCCCCACCATCCAGGGCATAAACTTTTTACACTTATGATATCTTTAGGGGGATTTAGATTTATTCATACTTGTACAGGTTTGATGACAAATTTACCCACTTAGAACACCTAAGAGTGGACAAATCAGTGGCCATGAGAGAGCTTTACTTAGCATTTGTAGAAAATTGTAGATTATATTCCTCTATGGGACAGAATATAACAATAGACAAAATGTTACCTGGATTTAGAGGCAAACGTGAGTTTTGATAATACATTCCATCCAAGTCCAGTAAATACAGTATAAATTTTTTTGAAGTGGTTGACTCAAAAGTATTTTATGCCGGAATCATGAAATACATACTGGTAAGCAGCAGGAAGGTCTTTATTTAATTAGTAGTGAACTAGCAGATATAATCAAGAGACTTGCAGAACCCATTTACTCATCAGAATATACTATTACAGCAGATAACTCATTCACTGATACAAATCTTATCTCTGACTTGAAAAAGAAGTGACTTTCATAGGCAGGTTTAGTTTGTAAGAATAAACCCCAACTATCCCCTGAATTTGTGGCTTCTAAAAACAGGACTGAAAAATCCAACTTACTTGCTTATGGTGCAGATTACACATTTGTATCCCATATACTCAAAAAGGAATAAAATACAGTTTTAGTTTCAAGTATGCATTTCAATGATGCCATGAATTTAGATTTGCAAAAGCCTGACATAATAGACTATTACAACCGAATGAAGTCAGGAGTGGGCACTGTGGACATGTAGTGTGGCCAGGAATACCAGAAGATGGCCTGTGGTTATATTCCACACAGTTTTGAATATTGCAGCAATAACTGCCCAGACTATTCATATGCTGAGCAGCAATGTGATAAAAGGCACAGAATATTTATTAGAAATCTTGTAATGCAGTTAGTGTCAGAACAAATAAAAAAGGCACTCAGAAAAATCTGTACAGGTGTGCATAAGCCTTTACACCTGAAACTTCACTAATTTCAAACATAAATTGAAGGAAATTCTAATGATGACATAGACATCTCCCTTGACAAGTAGAAAAAGAAAAAGATGTGTTGGGTGCTATGCACCCAAAATAAGTAGCTTATCAAAATATTTTGCAGGTGTTGTGAAAAGTATTTATGCCTTAAGAATAGAAATATTGGTTGCAATGACTGTTACAAACATTTTGCATAGCTATTCTGATTAATGAACACTCTGATTAATTAATGTTAATGACTATTTTTGGTTGTATACTTTAGCAATGTGCGTGTTTCCATTACCTGAAAAGAAAATGTTTTATTCTTTTTGTTTTTATATTTCTTTGCTTAGTAATTTCTAGATTGTAACTGAAAATCAGTAAAAAAGTAAAAAATGCATTATTACATGTACTACTTATTAATGAATATGTATTAAATATAATAAATGCAAATTTGTGATGTTCACATTTTTTTGCATTTTAGGACATACTATTAATAAATGTATCACTCAGATACATGCAATCTATGCTGTAATTTTTTGGCTGTGACCTCCTCATGGTTAACGAGGCTCTAGGGACCTTTCTTTATGTTGTGCCATACATTCAAGGTATGGCAAAGTAGGATTATAGTTGTTAGTAAACAAAATACAGAGTTTACTCTTATAATTTTTAATTATTATATTATTTTCCAGATGAACAACTGTAAACCTATTTTTCCCCCACCCTCTATGTGTGACCATTATGCTAAGGCCAAAAAATTCTTATGAAGTGTTTTAAACACTGTAAATACTATAATTACTTTGAATTCATTCATTCACATAGGTATTGTCTACCACATTTTAGAATATATTTTAATTTTTAGAAATAAGTTAGAACGATACAGCCTGGTATAATTTTCTCTAAAGAACCATTGAGAGACTGAACCCTAAGATTATCATCCAGACCAACACCAAGACCTAGTTACCAACATAAATGTTTAGTGGAGCTTCTTGAAGTATATTCTTCCCAAAGTTCAGGTTGGCTAATTTAGAATGCACCAAGTCAGGTCTTGCAATAGATTGAATGTTAAGCAGTTTTCAGTGAGTCCCTAGACAGTGTTTTGCACCAACAGCTCCTGTTTCCCCTTAGGGCAATCATAATTCTTTTGAAAAATCAGAAGTATTTTTCCTTCAAGAAAAAAATATATAATGACTGTCTCAAATCCTGTTAATATTAACATTAACATTAATATTAATATTAATTTTACAGCTAATATTAATTTATGGGAGAACACAAGCCAAGGTGTTGCAATTTTTTCTGATGTGTCTAGTTTCTTTTCCCCGGCAAGTTAATGGTGAAAGTTTATATACAGGCCACTGATAACATCTTTACTGCCATACCCCATGAATGTAAGGAAACTGAAGACTTCAACAGAGGAAAAAGAGAGGTAGAGAATATTATCAAATTCATCTTTGAGGTCAGAGTTCTAGCCCTAATGATCAAGTTAGCTTATATTTTATAGTATCTAAAGTTATATATAAGGGGTATCCCCTAAAAAAGAAATGCATTTATAAAAATGTGTATTTATTCTTACATATTTAACCTCAGTCATCTTCAGAGTACTCTCCATTTGATACAATACACCTATCAATACTTTTTCCCACTGCTTAAAACATTTTTTTTAGTTCAATTTTGATGCATTTTAGTGTTTCTGCCATTTTTTGTTTCCTCATCCCATGTTGGCAATACATTTCCTTTTGAGGACTTTTCAGCAGGGAAAACAGCAACAATGAAAAATTCACTTGGGGTGAGATAGGGAGGATGGGGCATGGGTATCATAATGCATTTGGTCAAAAACTGCTTAATGCTCATCATGGTGTGGGTAGGTGCACTCATAAGTCACCCATCATGAAATGGGCAATACTTTGAAAGAATCTTCAAAAAACTTCATTGAAGCAGAATGCAGTTTCTCACAACAATGCCAACTGGCACAGTGATATAGATGGGTTCCTAGAACACTCACTTTGCACCTAGCAGCAGAAGCTTGTACAAGTAGCCACCCTCCAGAAGATAATTTCATTTTGGGGGGTTCCCCCTAGTATTACAACAGAACTGTCTCGATTTACAAAAACTAGACACAATCATATGCCCTTTTGCTAGGCTAACTACACTGTTATTTAAGAATTTCTTTAAATATGTATCTCCAGATAATTACTTGAAGTCACTGGAAAATTCACCATGTAATAGAAATTTGGTTTTCTTCAATGATATAAAGATAGTTTTGTGCTTAGCTTCTTACTTTTATATTCAAAGAATAAAATCAAGGTCCTTAAAATTATGTTCCTCATAAGCATAATGGTTTTCAAACAAGAGTCCTCTATGGATACAGTATGATTTTTTTTATCTGCTCTCACTTAGCAAGGCTCATCCTGAGGAACTACAAGGCACAATTTCACAAGGCACATTATAGAATGTGACAAAAATATTCTTATATTTTAACCAATCTGTATGTATGTGTGATTCTTTGAATCCTTTTCATTTTTCCATTATTAAAGATAAGTGCCTTTGTAACTATGAACTCAGAGAAGGTAATGAACACCTGTGCCTGATTAGAATCATGAAGAGCCTGTTATTTTCCTCATGAAAGACACAAAAAGCATAGTGGAATTCTGTTATAATAATTACCCTGTACAGCTTAGATGAATCATTGCTTTTTACTCAATACTATATGCCAATAGCCCCCCAAGTGCTGACTATTTTTTACTAATTCAAACATTTACAAAAGAGAAATTGCTATCTTCACAGGATAAGATCTTGTATAGATTATGCACTTATTAGACAAATCATTATGAACTCTAATTAGGAGTTTCAACACCTGTAGCAACAACCAACTTCTTCTCAAAAGTTTTAACTTCTTTATGACAGAAATAATCAAGAATTATTGATATTTTCTAGATCTAAACTTGCTAACTATTGGGATTCCCTTGTTTACACAAGGGAATAGCATTTGGAAAGAAAAAGCTCAGCACCTGAAATTAAGTAATCACCAACAAAATACTTGTTTTTAATTTTTTGCTGTTCTCGGCAAGAATATTATTTCCCCCAGTGTGTAAAATTATGTGTAATCTTGATTTTATGAAACAAGCTAAAAAATCCTTTTAAATAATTGTTTCATAATAATAAACATTAATTTCCCTTAACTAAATTAGCTATCCTTTAGAAGTTTGGACTTAAAGGAGAAATGAAGAGCGGGACATTAGACCCTGCCATAGAACTTCTCTGACAAGGGTAGAGGGCAGTTGTTCTTTATGACTCAACAAGGAGCCATAGAGGAAGGTTGGTGAATTTTAACCATATATTGAAATGGAAAAATATATCAGTAAGGTGATACAATAGGTAAGTTGAAGAACTGAAAACCTACTTATCCTACCATGAAATTAAAATTTTTCTGTACTATATTGCAATGTAAAAAAAAAAAAATCAGTATTTCATTGCTGTCAAATAAAAAAGACAAAACACTAAATGACTTTAGGTAAAGTTAAAATAACACTTGCTGACATACAGAGGCATTATGAAAGTTCAGGATATAAAGTCATTTGGGTGGAGATTTCAACCATCAGTATACTCAAAGGCCTTAAAACTTAGAAACACTGTAACTATAGGTTGAATTTAGTGAGACTGAGGTTAGTTGTGAAAAATAGTATAGAGGAAAAATGATGAAGCCAACAATTAAAGCAATTGTTTTCATGTGACAATACTGGGATAATTAGGTGCAACCTGCCTTTGCTGAATAAATGGAAATGGCACACTGCCTCATGTCCAGGAGCTAATACATGGGATGACAGGGACACAGCTTCGTAATGTATACCGAACATTTTTATTTTTATATCACAAAAGGTGGAAGAAAATTTTTGTTTATGTATTCTCTTGTTAATGGACATTTGAATAATGCCAAATTTTAAATTATTAATTTTTGTATAAATGTTTGTATGAATGTATGATTCCATATCTTTTGGGGAATAAAGTAGGAGTAAAGGACTAGGATGTATGACAGGGAACTTTTTAAGATAAGACATTGTTAATATGTAGAAATTTAAAATAGTTTTGAATATTAATGATGTATCTTTCAACATTGCTAAACTCTTCTGAGTTCTAGTAGGTTTTTCTTAACGATTCCTCGGAAGTTTGTACATACACAAACATGCTTATCTCTCATTCTCCTCTTGAGACCAACAGGCTAATCCATGATTGCCCTTTTTATGGCAATAACAAGACGGCAAGAAAGAAAATCCACTCATAAGCCACCACCAGCGATCACGAAGTGACTGAGGCCATCTTACACTACTCGGTTTTAGCTAGAGTGGCAGAAAAGTGGCTCAGCTTAGCCAAGCCCAAATTCCAATCCACAAAATCCTGAGAAATAATAATAACTTCCCTTTAAACCACAAAATTTTGTAGGTGGTTTGTTATGCAAAATTGGTAAGATGCAGACCAATTCAACATATAAATTATAGATTCTTTAGAAAACATTTAAAGGAGAGTCTACATCATCTCTAGATTTAAAACAAAATTTAATGAATATTTATGTATAATAAATTCATTTTCATTGATTTAACACTCAATAAATACCAAAAATATTTTATTCTATCTATTTAGATGGCTACATGTGTGATATAGTACTTAAAATCTCACTATTTTATCCTGTAACAAAGTAATTTTGCCTTATAGTACTTATTTACCCTCTTCTTATTTACTTCTTTTCACACAACTAACTTAGTAGAATCATTCTAGTACTTTATATATGTAGTTTATGAATTTAAATGTCTCATCCTGGTGGAATTTTCAATCATTGATTTCTTAAGGGTTGAACTCTGACCCTCTCAAATCTTATAGATACCAACAGGCATAGAAATAAAGCACCAGGTATTTGCACTTGGTGCCTTTTATTGTAGAGATTAGAGAGAAACTCAACCAAGAGAGTAAAGATAGAACATCATGACTGCTTGACGACTGGCTGGCCATGTCTCAATCTAGCTGTCACTTTGTACATGGTGTATTTTATTGAACTACTTCCACCTTTGGCACAATCTGGCAGTCTACCAGTGAGCTCAATTTTGAGATCAAAGGTTATATTGACTTGGAATTACCTGGGGCCCTCACATGAAGAGTTGTGAAACCACTTCTACTAAGATGAAGAAGATATAGTAACATTGAGAATGGGCCAGACTTTACAATACCTTATACTTAGAAAAAAATTGTGAAACTATTCAGCCTTATAAATTTGGTCATCATTCCCTATTGCTTGAATCATAATATAAATATACAGTGTATATTATATCATTATATCAGTACATAAGAAAGAACTAGGTGTGTATTAAAAAGTTAAAGGTATTTCAATCTTCTAGTTCTTTGCAAAGCTGAAATGGAAATTGTGTTTATTTTTAGGGCGAGATATTAGGTCAAGCCCAGATACAAAATTAGGATTATTACCAAGCCTGCTGCAATGGGTAATCTATGGCCAGTACCACAGATGCAAAGCTCCACAAAGGTGAAATTAGGTCACGTTTATGTTTTCACATTGGATGCTTATAATTACACATGAAGGAAAGTATGAATAAAAATGTATTAATAACTACACTGAGAGGAAATGCAAGGATTTTAAGAACTCATTTTTAATATTGATTTTAGAGAGAGAGAGGAAAGGCAAGATAGAAAATGGAGAGACAGAGGGAGATGGAGATCAGCTTGCTCTTTACTTGTTAATCAATTTATTGGTTGCTTCTTGTATGTGCCTTGACCTGAGTTTGAACCCACAACCTTTGTACATTGGGACAATGCTCCAACCAACTGAAATACCCAGCAAGGGCTCAAAAGTAAGGTTTTTAAAATGAAATTTGGTAAATACTAATAGTGAAGCTTTGGCTTATGTTCTAAAAAAAAATATATGGAAATTTTTTAAATACCAGATGTTTTTCATCATTATTTTAATCCGAATTTGTACTGAGTTACTCTTAGCTCTTGGAAACACAAAAATTCTCATAGATACAATTAAAGCCTTGACTTACATGTAAATCAAGCTGAAATAACTAAAACATATTCATTCTGTGGCCACATCAAAACTCAGTTGTAATAAAGATTTAGGATTCTGAGAAAGAGTCCAGATCAAATGTGAGTGTGTATCTATATCTGTTTCTGCATTGTATAATACTTATCTGTCTAGCTGAACACATATATAAGGTATATGTGTATATAATATGCACATATTCCTATCTATATAAAGTGAAATAAATTGTCTGAAAGTGACAATAATAGGTTTTTAGTATACTTTCATTTTCCTAAAAGCATGGATGTTTCTGTCTATTGACATTATATCAATAGGCTCTTAGAAGTATCACCATGCTCTTTAAAAAGCTAGTTCCATTTAGCCTGTGACATATTATTTTATAATTTTTTAAATATTGAACATTATAAGTTATACAATAAACCAAGTGCAAAATAAAATAAATTAGCATATTAAATGAATAAAACCAATTATGAACTTAGAACAAAATGTCTAAAGTAATGACACAGGTACTTAATATTCAAATGTCTATTCCAAATATTTAGTAGACTATACTTTTTTACTTAATAAACTTGAGTAACAGGACTATTTCCGATTGGTTTTTCTAAGCACCAAAAAGATTAATGAAATAGGCCAATCATATGTGTTACTATTTTGTTATTAAATATTTAGCTGGATAAGGTGGAGGCATAGGTAATTACATTTTGCCTCCTCACACACAAAAGAAGGACAAGAACACATTTAAAAACAAAAAATAACCAGAACTGCCAGAAAATCAAACTGTATAGAAGTCCAACAGCCAAGGAGTTAAAGAAGAAACATTCGTCCAGACTGGTAGGAGGGGTATGGATGGGGAGCCAGGGTGGAGAGGACTCATAGCAAGGTGGTGGTTGGAGGAACAGGTAGTCCCATTTTTGTGTGGGAATAAACCAGGAGGAACAACTGGAGAGTGAGACATACTGCACAACCCAGGTTTTCAGGATGGGGAAATAAAGCCTCAAAACCTCTGACTGAAAAAACCTGTGAGAGAAACTCCCAACCTCACAGAAGAATTCATTGGACAGACCCATAGGGTCCTACAATGTACATAAACCCACCCACCCAGCAATCAGCAACAGAAGGGCCTAATTTGCCTGTGGTTAGTGGGGGAAATGACTGAAATCCGGCAGAGAGTGGAGCAAGCGCCATTGTTCCCTCTCTGACCCCTTCCCTACATACAGCACCACAATGCAGCAACATGCGTTGCCTTGCCCTGGTGAACACCTAAGGCTCCACCCCTTACTACATAAGAGGTGAGCTGAAACAACAACAACAGCAAAAATACATGGCTCAAATGAAAGAACAGATCAAATCTCCAGAAAATATAGAACTAAGCTATGAAGAGATAGCCAACCTATCAGATGCACAGTTCAAAACACTGATAATCAGGATGCTCACAGAAATGGTTGAGTGTGGTTGCAAAATAGAGGAAAAAGTGAAGGCTATGCAAAGTGAAATAAAGGAAAATGTACAGGGAACCATCAGTAAAGGGAAGGGGAACTGGGAGTCAAATCAATGATTTGGAACAAAAAGAAGATATAAATATCCAACAGGACTAAAATGAAGAAACAAGAGTTCAGAAAAATGAGGAGAAGCTTAGGAAACTCCAAGGCAACTATAAACATTCAAACACCCAAATTATAAGGGTGCCAGAAGGAGAAGAGGAAGAGCAAGAAATTGAAAACATTTGAACAAATAATGAAAGAGAACGTCCTCAATATGACAAAGGAACTGGACCTCTGGGAAGTCCAGGAAGCTCAGAGAGTCCTAAAGAAGTTGGACCCAAGGAAACACACACCAAGGCACATTATAATTATATTACCCAAGATTAAAGATAAGGGGAGAATCTTAAAAGCAATAAGAGAAAAGGAGAACATTACCTACAAAGAAGTTCCCATTAGACTAGCCGCTGATTTCCCAAAAGAAACCTTGCAGGCAAGAAGGGGTTGGAAAGAAGTATTCCAAGTCATGAAAGGCAAGGACCTACATCCAAGATTACTCTATCCAGCAAAGCTATCATTTAGAATGGTAGGGCAGATAAAATGCTTCCCAGATAAGGTCAAGTTAAAGGAGTTCATCATCACCAAGACCTTATTATATGAAATGCTAAGGGGGCTTATCTAAGAAAAAGAACATAATGAAAATTGTGAACAGTAAAATGACAACAAACTCACAACTATCAATAACTGAACCTAAAAACAAAAACAAAGTAAACAACTAGAGCAGGAACAGAATCACAGAAATGGTGATCACATGGAGGATATCAGTGGGGAGGGGGAGGGTAGAATGGGGGAAACGGTACAGGGAGTAAGAAGCATAAATGGTAGGTACAAAATAGACAGGGGGAGGTTAAGAATAGTATAGGAAATGGAGAAGCCAAAGAACTTATATGTATGACCCATGAACATGACCTAAGAGGAGAGAATGCTGGTGGGGGAATGCAGGATGGAGGGGAATAAAGGGGAGAAAATAATGGGACAATTGTAATAGCATAATCAATAAAATATATTTTAAAAATGACTAAAACGTTTATTTATTATATTAAATATGGTGATTTTGGAAAATGTCTAAGTGATGCCATAGAAACATACAATTTTATTTTTAATTCATAATACACACACAGACGCCCACCAATGAGGTGCCATTAGAGTTGCCATTTTAATGTTTAAAAACAGTGATTCTCAACATTGTGCCTGGGAATACCTGGAGGTCCCTAAGATCCTTTTATATTCTTTGTAATGTCAAACTATTTTAAAGCTTAATAATACTTAAGCAAAATTTACTTTTTTTCACTTCATGAATATACAAAGAACAAAATGCTTATACATATGATTTCTGATTGCACATTTAATTAACCCCTTAAAAACACAATCACATGTTATATTATTAAACTTTGGTGTACTATTAAATTACAATTTCCACAACTGTCTGAAAAGACTATTGAACCATTTCCCATCTATCTCTGTGAGGACAGAATTTCTTTATATATTTCAAACAAAACAACATATTATGACAATGAGAGGCAAACTCAAATACAATAATCCATCTGCATAGGGCACCGATCCGAGTGGCAGTGGCAAATGTAGCCCAGCCTCTGATTCAGAAAACTGGAGGAAGTAATTGGCACATAGGACCCAGGCCCACAGATCACTTTTCCTGTGGGGAATCAGGTCTGCATTGTACCTAGGCTGCTATGAGGCTTGCTTTTTGCTAAAACTCCCTCACCCTGAATTGAGGCAGCAAATGTTTACTGAATATCTTTACAGTAACTTCCTAAAGTCTGTGCTAAACTTCCCAAGGATAGCGTGTAACCAGTTTAACCACTTTTCCCCTTGCATCAGCAATATCCTTTTCTCTGAAGTAATTAGTAACATTCTTTCCTTTGTTATCTGTAAAAGGTTCACCTAAAGTGAACCTGTGCATAGTGAATGAGGACCATCCTGATGTAATGTACCCAGAAGAGCAATAAAAGCCTAGGTCAGGGCCCTTTCTCTCACTTAGAGAGTGGCCCTGCCATCCCTTTTCTCCACAGGACTTCTGCAGTCCATGTGAATTTGTTCATTGCAGCCACAACACATGGACTGCACTGGCCAGAGTCCCCGTCACAACTGTCTTCCAAAAGACAGATATTTTTTTAAAATTCAGAAATATATAAAACAATGGCAGTCCTTGAATGTTTTTGTATTGAAAATAATATACAGAGTGAGGCAAAAGAAGGTTTACAGTTGTATGTGAAAGTTTATTTTTATATTATTAATTAATGTATTATTTTCTTTATGAACTATAAACCTCCTTTTGTCACACCCTGTATTTTAAAAATATATGCTTTTTGTGTTAATGTATAATTAATTTATCCATGATACTTTAAATTAAATGAATACATTACAATATTTGTTATAACATGGTAAATATTAATATAATTCATATAAACAAAAATCTCAAAGAATTTGGAATGTGATAAATCTTCTAAAATCGGTATTTGATAACTGTTGATTCAAACATTAAATAACATAATGAACACTGGTTAGAATATGGTTATCACTCATTAAATTGGACATATTTATCTGATATTATATTTTTAATTTCATTATTTCAATTTTGATACTGTCATCAAATATGCATGCATGTCCTTGTGTTGTGAAAAACAAGAAGCAACACAATCAGTATTAATAATTAACAAGAATGAATTACTTTTTAAAAATTGGAACAACCATAGAGTGAAATACTAAGTACTGATTATAATTAATGATTTGTGGCTATATATGTTAAAATGGATATATGCTTATGGTCTAGTTAAAGTTCCTATTTCGTGATTTTATAAAATAACAAAGTTACAAAACCAGTGGGTAATTTCTTTTTTTGTTGAATTATGGACAATTCTTATTTCTACTTTTGTATGTTTGATTATTTTCCCTGACAAAATTCCTATATTCTGTGTTATTTGTGGCAAAAAGACATTATAAAGAATAATTTACTATTGCCATGGCTGTGTGGCTCAGTAGATTGAGTGCTGGCCTGAGAACTAAAGGGTAACTAGTTCAATTCCCAGTCAGGGCACATGCACAGGTTGTGGGCTAGGTCCCCAGTAGGTGGTGGGCAAGAGGCAACCACACATTGATGTTTCTCTCCCTCTTTTTGTCCTTCCCTTCTCCTTTCTAAAAATAAATAATAAAACCTAAAAAAAAGTTTAAAAAGGAATAATTTACTTCTATGGTCTTTGATAAGAAGGTAATGTTTTTAATATAAATATTTTTAACAAGAAATATGAACTTTTCCAGCTAATAAAATTACATTGTTTCTTTTGGCTGATGAATCTTTGTTTTCTTTGTTTATATATTTTAAAAACCAAAATATTAAATCAAGTAATGTAGCTCAATATAAATATTTAGATTGTAGTGTAAGAGAGAGATTTCCCCTAACAAAATTCAAAACCCTAAATTAAAATTCTGTTCTTTAATACATAACAATATTTGTCCCTTTTAAAGTGTTTTGTGCTAAAGAGAAATAACTACAATAAAAACATTAGCAAACAACAAACTTCAAATTTGATCTACTGTGTTAAGAGCATTCATTGCATAAGCTCTGATGGCATTTTGTATGAAGAGTGACAATTGTTATTGCAGTACTTGACCTGATTCACTTAAATTGTCAGAGGTGGTCTCCTCTAAATAGACACTTGGAATAGAACCACTAAGAGAAACTATGGTTATTGTAAAGCGGAGATTTGTTCTGAGGTTGTTTTATTGAACTTCAGATAAATCAATTTCAAAATCATAAGCTGACAAATTTGCAATTTCCAAAGCACAAAGCTATATACATTTAGTGTTATGCACATGTGTTCCCTAAACAATGAATAGTCTTAAAAACTATATTCCAAAGACCTACAAAGAAACAATATGTGCTAGCTATCATTACATTAAAAAAGAGCAGTATGGGACCCACCCTATTTTCAGAAACAGTCAAAATACGTTTCCAAACATCCAGCTTAAAGTTTTATCTATAAAGCAAAAAATTATTCTTACATTTTTAAAAACAAACCTGTTGTATTCTACAAGACAGAATCCACACAAATATAAGTACTTCTTTGAAAAAAAATCAATACAATCCTGAAAATTCTACCTGTGTGTTTTACTTTTGAGGTTAAGTCAACATGATTTATACAAGCACACCTCAGAGATATTGAAGTTTCAGTTCCAGGCTACCACAATAAAGCCAATAAGGGGGTCACATTAATATTCTGATTCCCCAACTCATGTAAAAGTAATGTTTACACTAGACTGTAGTCTAATAAGTGCGCAATAGCAACATGGGTACAAATGTACATACCTTAGTGAAGGTACTTTATTGCTAAAGAAGGATAGCCATCATCTGAGCCTTCAGTGACTTTTCCTTGGTGCAGGATCATGACTTCATGTTGATGGCTGCTGACTGGCCAAGGTGGTAGTTGTTGAAGGGTGGGATGGCTGCGGCAATTTCTTAAAATAAAACAATAAACATTCCCATGTTGATTGCATATTTTTTCACAAACAATTTTTGTGTAACATGCAATGTTATTTGGTATTGTTTTACCCACAGTAGAATTTCTTTCAAAATTGGAGTAAGTCCTCTCAAAATGTGCCTCTGCTTATTCACCTGTTTATGCATAATAATACTCACCATCCTTTGCTGTCATTTTAACAATCTTCCCAGCATGTTTATCTGGAGTACCTTCCATCTCTACAAACAAATTTATTTCTTCAACCATAGCAAGCAACTCCTCATCCATTAAAGTTTTATCATGAGGTTGAAGCAATTCAGTCACATCTTTAGGCTTCAATTCTAATTCTAGTTTCCCTGTTATTTTTACCGTATCTTCAGTTACTTCCTGCACTGAAGTCTTTAACCCCTCAATGTCATCCACGAGGGCTGGAATCAACTTCATCCAAACTTGTGTTGTTTATATTTTGAACTCATCCTATTAATCATGAGTGTTCTCAATAGCATCTATAACGATAACCATTTTCCAGAAATTTAATATACTTTTCCCATATCCACCAGATGAATCACAATCTATGGCATAATAACTTTACTAAGTGTGTTTCTTAAATTATAAGATTTGAAAGTCAAAATTACTCCTTGATCCATGGCTGCAGAATGGATATTGTTTTTCAGGCATGAAAATAACATAAATCTCATCTTACATCTCCATCAGAGCTCCTGAGTGACCAGGTACATTATCAGTGAGTAGAAATATTTTGAAAAGAATTCTTTTTCTTTTCTTTTCTTTTTTTTTTTAAGCAGTAGGTCCCAACAGTGGACTTAAAGTATTTGGTGCATCATGTTGTAAACATATGTGCTGTCATCCAGGCTTTGTTGTTCCATTTATAAAGCATAGGGGAGAGAAGACTTAGCCTCATTTTCAGGCCATAATCACCACTTTTGGAATGGTAAATGAGCATTGGCTTCCAACTAAAGTTGTCAGCTGCATTAGCCCCTATCAAAACAGTCAGCCGGTAATTTGAAGTTTTGAAGCCAGGCATTGACTTTTCTTCTCCAGCTATGAAATTCCTAGAAGGCATCTTCTTCCGGCACAAGACTATTTTGCTTACACTGAGGATCTGTTGTTCAGTGCAGCCACCTTCAGTATCTTCGCCAGTCTTCTGGGTAATGTGCTGCAGCTTCTACAACAGCACTTGCTGCTTCATGTTGTGTTTTTATGTTACAGAGTGGTTTATTTCCTTAAACCTTACGGACCAGTCTCTGGTAACTCTAAACTCTCCTTACGAAGCTTCCGTACCTCTCCTGGCCATCCTGAAGTTGAAGAGAGTTAGGGCCTTGTTCTAAGTTAGGCTTTGGTTTACGGGAATGTTGTGGCTGATTCGATCTTCTATCCAGACCACTAAAACTTTCTCCCTATCAGCAATAAGGTGGTTTTACTCTCTTATCATTGGCATGTTCACTGGAGCAGCACTTTTAATTTCCTTCAAGAACTTTTTCTTTGTATTCTAAACCAAGCGAAGTGTTTGTTGCAAGGGGCCCCGCTCTGGGCTTATCTCAGCTTTCAACATGCCTTCCTCATTGAACTTAATTATTTCTAGCTTTTGATTTAAAGTAAAAGAAATGTGTTTTTCTTTCACTTGAACACTTAGAGACCACTATTTGTGATTATTAATTGGCATTATTATTGTTGTGTCTCAGGAATAAGGAGATTGGAATAATGGGAATGAGCTGGGAGGAACGGCCAGTCAGTAGAGCAATCAAAACACACACAAAATTTATGGATTAAATTGACCTCCTATTACAGGCATCATTGGTGGTACCCCAACACAATTTTAATAATACCACCACAGACCACTGGTTACAGATCATCACAACAATCATAATAGTAATAAAATGTTTGAAATATTGGAAGAATTTCCCAAATGTGATACAGATACATGAAATAAGCAAACACTATTAAAAAAAAATGACACCAATGCCGGCCTGTCACAAACCTTTAATTTGTAAACTTAAAAAAAAGATCTACAAAGGAAAATGAAGTAAAGCATAATAAAATAAGATATGCCTGTATTTTGCAACTATAACTATTAAAATTCATTCTGGTGATGATATGAGTCTAACCTGCATACTAACTCTTTGGTAAAAGAGGAGACAGGGATAACTGGTGGGAATAAACAGTCTATCGAGGCCTTCAGAAATGCACAGGGCCAGGTATCTATCAGTACTTCTCAATTCCTTGAAGTCCTTCTCTGGGTTTTCAGTAGAAGACACAACTACAAGATAGTTTTCCATGCAGTTCCTCTTGTGAAGCATTAGACTTTACTTAAATGACATGGAAAACTCACATATATATATATATTTTTTACCTGTAGATATCCACATTATCATGGATTCCATGAACAGCTTTTGATACTGAAATTAAATAGACATATCTTCAAGAAAATGTCATATTTGTGTTACTCTGTAAATTAAATTATCATATGGCACTCATATACCTTGATGTTACAATTTAAATAAGATTTAAATATTTATTAGTATTGACACATAGAAAAAAGAGTTTATTCTGCTACACTCTTGTAATATGTGTTGTTGTAAGCAAATGAATATTGACTTAAATTATTTTTAAAGGACAATTGCAGAAGCCTCTAATAATTATGTTGTACAGAGTAAAACCCAGTCTTTTGGATATTGAAAGGTAGTTTCATTTAATTAAAACTTTAAAAATCATTGGTCTATAAATATCCAGACTCAAGAACCAATACCCAAATGCATGATTTATTCTAATGGCCACGGAGAAAAAAATGTCTCCCAATATATTGTGTGGATTCATACTACATGCATAGAAAACATATATTATAGTTAACTGAACAAAAATGTTAAAAGATCAAAGGAAAATGAAGTAAAGCACAATAAAATCTGTGTTAAAGGAATATATATATATTATGTATGTTTCCTTTATTTTTCATCTTATTTTAATTGTTGCTCGATTACATTGTCCCACATTATTCCCCATTGGTCTCCCCTGCCCCTCCCCTCTGCTCCCCCAGTCAATCCCCACCCTGTTGTCCATGCCCATGGGTCCTCTATTCATGTTCTTTTTTAAAAAAACTTAGCAATATGGCAAATATGGCAATATCCCACATTGCTCCATTCCATGAATTGAGATAAATGATACACCTCTAAAAAAAGCTGAGAAAACTTATAACAGCACTAGCATTTAACAAAAAAAAAATGCACTTTCCACAAATTCAAGAAATGTACCATTGGCATACCAGTAAAATGTAAATGTACCAGTAAATGTACCATTGGCATACTGGACTGAATCCATTTACCGAGGTCAAGAACAAAGTTTTCTTCTTCAGAAATGTCCCAGTTTTAAAAGAAGGAAGTAAAAGACAATATTAATGTAACCCCAATACAATTCTATAGGCAAAAGAAGACCAAGAAAATCATTGGCATCCATTCTTGTGGGAGCTTATTTAAATTTATGACCAAGAGCATTCGGTAGTTTCTAGGTTTGAGCTTGTGACACATTGAGCCATTAAAAATTTGTAGTTAGCCTTCCACTCTACAGAGCATTCCCAAGGGCACACTGTGTTCCACTGGGAAGGAAAAATTTGCAGCGCTGTCTCCCTACTTCCCCCACAGCTGCTAAAACAAATGAGGTATACAAGGGGAGAACCCCCCAAAACTTGAATTTACATATTTATTTATTTATTAAAGATTTCATTTATTA
Organism: Tonatia bakeri; assembly: GCA_004024845.1. Lineage (NCBI taxonomy): Eukaryota > Metazoa > Chordata > Mammalia > Chiroptera > Phyllostomidae > Tonatia > Tonatia bakeri. The sequence goes on from PVIA01011174.1 coordinate 43,983, forward strand.
TTTTTAAAGAGAGGGGAAGGGAGGGGGAAAGAGAGGGAGAGAAACATTAATGTGTGGTTGCCTCTTGTGTGCCCACTAGGGTGGGGACCTGGCCCGAAATTGAGGCATGTGCCCTGACTGGGAATCTAACCGGCAACCCTTTGGTGTTTTACAGGCCGGCACTCAATCCACTGAGCCACACCAGCCAGGGCTGGAAATTATTTATTAAAAATGTGTATTTATCCTTACATGTTTAAACTTCAGTCACCTTCAAAGTACTCTCTATTTGATGTAATATACCTATTGAGACATATTTTCCACTGCTCAAAACAGTTTTTGAACTCATTGATTATGATTTCTTTTAGTGCTTCTGCTGTTTTTTGTTTCACCTCTTCCACATTGGCAAAATGTCCCCCTTTGAGAAATTTATTCACGCAGAGAAATTTAAAAAGTTGCTCAGGGTGAGATTGGGTGAATGGGGAGAGTGGGGCATGGGGGTCATGCTGTTTTTGGTAAAAAACTCAGCACTGTGTGGGAAAGTGTACTTGTAAACTACCCATCATGAAATGGCAAAACACATTGAAAAAAATCTTTAAAAAATTCTCTGAAGCAGAATGCAGCTTCTCACAACAATGCCAACTAGTACATCAACATAGATGGGTTCCTTAAATACCTAGCACCTAGTTGGGGAAGACAATACTACAAAGGGCCAGCCCCCCAGAAGATAATTCCAGGGTTTTTGGGGTCCCCTGTTGTACTTTAAAGCAAAATTATTTTTATATATTTATTAATATCAGTAAATAATCTTGGATTAAAATATTTTGTTGATAAAAATTTTAATTTAACTTTATGATACATGCATTTTAGATATGCTGTACTTAATAAAAGCTGAAGAATATAAAAATAAACATAAATAGAACTACAGAGCTAATCGGAGAAATCCATCAGTATAGTGGGAGATTTAAATATCTCCTCATTAATTGACATAACAGATAATGATTAGCAAAACAGTGTTAAACAATATAGTTAAGATTGATATTTTCAACATGTGAAAATTTCTGCTCCTAATAACTTTAAGTTCTCCTTAATTATGAACACATGTAGAACATATGCATGTATTTGTTACAACACTTCTCTATAAATTTCATTGAAAATTTATTATACAGTCCTGACTGGTGTGGCTCAGTTGTTTGAGCTTCATCCCACAAAGTGAAAGGTGGCTGATTCGATTCCTGGTCAGAACACATGCCTGGGTTGCAGGCTCTTCCCCAACTGACATGCAAGTGAGAAGCAACTGATTGATGCTTCTCTAGCACATTGATGTTTCTCTCCTCTTTCTCTCTACCTCCCCTCTCCAAAAACCAATACATAAAGTATTTTTAAAATTTATTATACATGCTATATTCTCTAAAGACAATGAAACTTAATTGGAAGCTAACTTCCAAATGGTAAGTTTAAAACTCAAAATATTTGTAAATTAAAATAAAGATAATTTATTGAATAATGCAATGATGAATCATGAGATAAATATTGTATCAAATGTTAATTATATATATTTTTTATTTTAAAATGTTTAAAGTAAAAAATACCTAAAGGACTACTTATTGGATTCATGGAAATGAAGATTCATACAACATTCATTATAATTAATGATACTTTAAAAGGCAGAATATTAAATATTCTTGATCTGATAGGTAAAGTTTCTATCACAAAATGCTGGATAAATAACCAAAGATTAAACTCAAAGTAAGTTTAAGAAAACCTTTAGTAATAAAAGCAGAAAAAAAATAGGGAAAAAGGGGAAGAAGAGAGAAAATCAATGGAATTAATGGCTTATTCTTTGAAAACAATAAAATACTTATAAGCTATGACTTTTTAAGAATATCACCATGACTATAAAGCAAGCAAAGAAAAATATGTTTGGTTAATTAGAATTAAAGGGAAATCTTATCTTACATGGACTATGTGGTCCACCCCTAGTCCAAGCTAAGATAATCCCAGATGAAAAAGAGAAGAGCTCTCTCTCTTTCATATGACATGTACTTTTTTTTTTTGCAATAATTTTATTTTTTTTTTATTTTGGTTCAGCTACAGTTGTCCTGCCTTATCCCCATTGCTCACCCCTACCCTGTCCCCTCAACTTCCACAGTCCATCTCCCCCTTATTGTCTGTGTCCATGAGTCCTTCCTTTCTGTTCTTTTTCTTGCCTCTTCTCCATCTTTCCTCTGTTATCCCCCTCGCCCCTCGCTTCTGGTCACTGTCAGTTTGTTCTTTATTTCCAAGTCTCTGGTTCTATTTTCCTCATTTGTTTATTGTCTGTGTCCATGAGTCCTTCCTTTCTGTTCTTTTTCTTGCCTCTTCTCCATCTTTCCTCTGTTATCCCCCTCGCCCCTCGCCTCTGGTCACTGTCAGTTTGTTCTTTATTTCCAAGTCTCTGGTTCTGTTTTGCTCATTTGTTTGTTGGTTAGGTTCCACTTATAGGTGAGATCATATGGTATTT